>QVRM01006531.1:0-47969 GCA_003439945.1 Dermanyssus gallinae | reverse complement strand
CGGTTTGGGACTGGCTTGCGTCGAACGTCCCCTTTGTGTGCGTTGGTGGGCAAAGACACCCTACACAAAAACCAGGATTACACACCCTGTCGAACGTGACAGCTTTTCACTAAGCAGATTTAGAATAGCCATACTGCTTGAAGGACTGCTTTAGAAAAACGTGTTTGCACCTGTCAAAATAACTTACGAGCACTACTTATACATTACATAAACGACTAAGTTCGTTCATTGGCCGCATTTTGCTAACTTACCTTAAACCTATTGACTGCGGATGTGTCTTAGTTAAATTATATTTGATCATGCTTGCCTTGGGTATGTCAACCCAGTTTGCGAGAAGAGTTCTCATGAACACATAAAAACTTACTTATCAAGTTCGCGGTCGCCGGTTTTCATTAAAGAGGTCCCTGCCTCCTTGAAACCGAGCGATTAATTCGCCATTAGCAACGTATTGCTTATGCAGATACAAAGACCACGGCTTAGCAAGGGCAGGTGTATAAATTTTTACGCTTTTCGGTGGTTCCTCGAAGGCTGGAAATAGCTCGCCATCTGCAATAGATACAGCCCGGACATAACGTTACCAAGAGCAATTAACGATCAAACTTTTTCTTTTCACATGCTCGAATACTATAGGGAAAGTGTGCAGTTCTCTTAGACGTACTCTACATTTATATGTGGCAATAATCTAAATGCCCTCTAGGGTTTTGCCGAACACCCATGCCACGGATATGACGTTACCAGACTTAACAAGGCTGCCACGCTAGGCGCTCTGAACTAGGTGCTGTAACGGTCAATGGAAGAAACAACTAAGTCGCTTAATACAAAAGTTTTGCTTTACTTATTTCACGTACATAATGCGTTCAACGCGATTAATTGGAGAGTGACATTTTACTCTGGGAAAGAAATGCGCCTTGCCGTACTTGCAACGGATTGGAAGTACGAAAGGATCTTAAACGGGATAATCTTTAGAGTGCTATATTCTGCGCCCGGATCCCTGGAATGCAGCATATGATAGCGCCCTGGAGGAAAGTCGGAGACGGTCCCCGACAGAAACTCTGGCGTCCATCGATGGTTAGCCCTTTTGTAACTCTGGCGGGAGGGCGCCATTGAAGAGGAGAACAATGCGGCCGCATAGAGGCGCACCCTTTCAGACTCGCTCCAGAGAACACCTCACCAGCGTCATCTCACGGCAGAAGGACAAGAGGAAATTCCATCGCCATTGAGACCAAACTCAAAATACTGGATGCTGGCCTCACGAAGCGGTCACGCAGAAGCAAAATCTAGCTGAATACTTTTTTTTAACTTTATAAGTCTGAGCTGATAACAACAGCAAATCCTACCTATTCATGTGCACGTATCTTATTTATATTTTTAGACTTCAGAGCTAAGCGCTACTTAAGTAAAGCAGATTCAATACGCAGCAGACAATCTTGCGATCAAAAGCCCCTAGAGTTTCCGTCATGCCCACGATACGCTGCCAAGAGAGGCCGTTTGGTGGTGTGGCACGTTGGTGTCAATGAATCAAACAATACAAATTGTTCTTAAAATGTGTTGTAAATCAAAGCACGTAGACTTTGATTAGAGAACCCAACGCTCCCATACTCTCCTTGGATCGGGTCGATCTCCATTTCACAGGCGCTTATATAATTGCACGTTGCTTTTTGTTTTAGTAAAAACACCGTTTGCAGGCATTTAACTAAAAAGTTAAAAACTTGCACCGGAGGTGCTCTATAAGTGTAACTAATATTGATTCCCTTCCGTTGATTCACTAATGAATCTTTAGAACATTAGGGGCTGATAAATGGCCTGATGCGGGTTTAGCGAGCTAAATTGCCCATAACCGTCACTACTACTATGTCAGTACAGTTGTTAGGCGGGTTTTATTTCCCCTTTATTTAAAATAAAAGTATGTTCTATTTTAATATATTGTACTACCCTGGAGAAGAGCGTGGGCGTGATCTCTACAGGAGGGAGGGTGATGATGCACATGTGATGAGCTCGAGAGAGGGGTGGTGGAAACAGGACTGGGGAAGCATAAGCTATCGCTCAGAAGGGGTCAGGTCGAGTCAAGAAGCCTCGAGGAGGAAGAAAGCAACTAAGTCATCACCGTAATTACGACGCGCTCCGTAAGGCCTCGGAGCAGCACTGAGGAAGTTGGCTTTTCCCTTACGGTGTCAATTAAATCCGTGCAAGTTCAGTTCAAGGGGGGGGGGGTAACCCAAGTAGTAGATTTGTAATCTATTAGTTGAGAGTATCCTGAGTATTCTAAGTTAATATACAATGCTTTAAGACTTTCTCTACTTCTGGTCAAGGAACCCTCTTCGTTTCTGCAACGGCTCATGACTCGTCTCCTTAGTAAAACTACTAATGTTGTAGATGCGCTCGTGTTCATGTTTTAAAAACGGTCGTTTAATCTGTTACGAGCCTGGGCGCTATGAGTTGATACTGATATCGTATTGCAACTGTTGGATTAAAAGCATTTTGTTCGCTTAGCGAGCAATAGTGGCGCTAAGCGTAGTGGCAAAGCGTTCGCCTTGCATTCGGCAGGCCAGGGTTTGGAGACTCAACCGGCCACTCTTAAATTGGTTTTCATAGTTTTCAATTAGAGACAAGGGAATGCCGAAGTGGAACCAAAAAATCGGCCATAACACGAAAAAAACGTACGAACAATCAAGAGGTATGGGCCGTAGTATCGTGCCATTATGCCTGTTCCGTACACGCCAGGCGTATTAATAACGTATAACTTTATACGTGGCGACACCAGGACCAGACCAAAGGTGCAAGACGTTAAAGACGTCCTATTCTCTTCTCCGCTCTCTCCCGACTGGGCTGTTCGACTTAAGTTTCACACTTCGAATAAACATTGTAGGTCCTCTACGCAGCACTCAGCTTTAGTCTGATAGTTTCAATGTCTGTTGACAGCCAGACATGAGATACACAAAACTGTTCCTGGCTCGGATTGGTAAGGCAACAGCACTCGCTTCATTTATAATGAAAAGCACCTCTTCAAGCTGGTTAAAATTCGTGAGGTTCCACTTTCTGTCAAGACTATACATGAGGCCCACAACAATCTTGAGCACGAAGAACCTTACTGTTGAGAATACGGGCAGTCGTTGGACATTGCCTTCTTGCCCGTAAAGAGAGACAAGGAGAATAATGAAATCCTTGACTTAAACAAAACCGTTCTTTTTACCTACGTTTCTTTAAGGATCGTTGTAACTAGGCGTCGCCTACAGATTTCTTTAGTATGGGAAGGTTCCAAAGGTGCCTAACTAGTAGTTACTAAGGTTTGCTAACAAAAATATACCCTCTCCTGAATTGAAATGGTCCTGCTTTTACAATGGACGTTCACAGCCAGTTCTGAACTTTGGTATGCATACGATATATACTGTCGACAAAAAGTCGACAGCTCCGAACGTTCTTTCCTTGCTGACAGCGTATCGTACAGCGCAATCTCCCAGGGAAGAGTTCCTAATACAAACTTCGACTTATTCTCAAGGCCAGTGCGAACGCTAAGGGAGTGGACCTATATCAATGTGGTAAGGCACGGTTTTTAATAGAGCTCTGTCACGCTACTTAAATTGGCAGTAAAGTTCTTGGTGGGATTCCGACTAGAAAAACAAGAATAAATTAGCCATACATCTACACCACGATGTCTGTTCCGGGTACGCGCCATCTATGCGAAGCAACTCAGTATTTCTAAATAACTAAAACCGGAGGTAAATTTAATCGGCGTTTAGTGCACCCGACCCCTTGCTCCAGCGCATTTTTAATGCGGTCTCTTCGGTTGTCTTGAGCGTTAAAATGGCGTCGAACAAAAAAAGAAAAGGATCTTCTCTGTGAAACTTACTAGGTTAACAACAAGTCAGCCTACACTTATCAAAGATATGCGCAGATACGTTGTTCTTTCTAAAGCAACCATTAAAATAATTCCGGCTTGAGTCATCTTACATCGGAATGTCACATTGCTAAAAAAAATATATATATAATAAATAATATGTATATATTTATATACATATATAGTTCCTGCTGTCCAAGTATAAAATATACTACTAGCTATTTAGACGTGTTTATCTGTAGAAGAGTTACCTGTTCCCTCATTGCGTTACATCCATTTTCATATTTGAATATTATCCTGAAAATAAAAAAAATAGCAAAGCATACTTGTATTTGGACTTATAATTAAGATCCGACCGGCAATCGCAACGGTGATGACTGGTGCATTTCACATCTTATTATTGAGTATAATAGCGTAATATATAATACAACTTCTGTTTTAGATAATCGTAATAGCTCATAACACATTATAAACATCTTATATGTATCTGTTAAAAGCGTAAAACATTCTAACAAACATTTACTGAACGTTTATTAGGATTTCTGCAGATAAAATTTGCTGCACGACTACATGTCGCCACAACACGAACGTTTTGAACGCTCTTAGACTTTCCGGAGATCACTTACTAACATGAGAAAAAAGTTGATAACTTAAGTTGTGCCTCTGAGCGACAACCGTTGACGGAACATGCTCCGCATAATTTCATTCAGGATTTTTTTTAAAATCCTTTTGGAGCTGACTCTCAGCCAAGATTTAATGTCCAGGGACTGCTTTTTAACATCGTTTCATAGACGGACCCCTATAAATACAGTGTGCAACGGTGGTGTCTCCTCCGGTTGCGAGGCGCATACGCATGCCACCACGCCACCCAGCTCGACTCATTCAGCATCTTAGCGCTGCATATTTCCTAAGTGGGCCTAGTGTACTTGCGAAAACCCCAGTAACGGCTAGGTTTTTAATTATTTTAGTTTGAGCAGCAGTATAAAAGGCAGTCGACAAAAATGGCATTCTTGTGATTTTTTATATTGAATGTGTCTCGATTTATTTATACATTATACACAGCATAATTCTAATACGTAATCAGAGCAGACCCGGTGGACCACTGCCTGAGGGCAGCGAACCTAGCACCGCAGCCGCATTTCCACGTTGCACTTCAATTGATATTCTTTGTAGCAGAAATTCCCCTGCCCTTTTCTCATCCTTCTCACTTGCCGCTCTTTTCCCAATTTCTTTCAAAAGTTTTACTGTTGATTCGCCTATGACTCCCATTGTTTCTATGGCTGCACTATAAAAGATGCCTCTAACTCGCGGTACTTCAAACTTTTCCGCTGCTCCGCTAAATTAGCAACTGCACCTGCTGATCTTGAAGCTCGGCTTCTATAAGACGGCGCCAGCGTGTCCCACACGGTTGCGTCCCATACAAGGGCCTTTCCGGAGGACCACGGAACCAAGGTCATTCCGTCTGGACGTAAGGCTGAGTCCGCTGCTAGTCCGACTGGCTCCTTTCTGCAGGGTACGTTAGCGGATTGCAACGCTCTTGAAATCACTTCGTTGAGGGCGGCGTGGCGCGATTGTCTTCCGCAGCTCCTAGGGCAGCTGAGGCCGTGCTCTCCCGTCGGCGACACCGGTGTGTTGCACAGGGAGCAATTATGGGGCGCACACACAGCCTCCCCTAACCGCAGGCCCGGCAACGATGCGGAGTGTAGTGTTGTCCAGCATCGTTCCCAGCTGCGGCGAGGGGATGGCTTGAAGCCATTATGCGCTCGTATCGTTGAAAGCTGCTAGTAGGCGTTCCTTGCCGAGTGCATCAGCCATGTTGTCCAGCATCGTTCCCAGCTGCGGCGAGGGGATGGCTTGAAGCCATTATGCGCTCGTATCGTTGAAAGCTGCTAGTAGGCGTTCCTTGCCGAGTGCATCAGCCATGTTGTCCAGGAGCTTCTTTTGAATGGCTTCGACTACCACAGCATCCAGAGCATGCTGGCGTGTGTTGTCAAGCACCACGCGGTGATATGCGGCAAACTCCTCTTTTTTGGACTCCATGAGCCGTTCTAGAAAGGACTTGACGTTCGAAGGAGATATAGATATAATCAGTTCCTGAAGTGTGGTGATTGAACCCAAGAATGCGGTCTGGGCCAAATCGGTTGCACGTTGTATTCCTAGACCTCTGGCTGTTGTAGGAAGGGTAGCCTGGTCCCAATTTGCCCCGTCCAGATTTAAATTTAACACCCGATTCACGCACTGTCTAAGCTTATCGTCAAATTGTTGTAGAGTGTTCTTTTGGGCCGATGCATCTATGCAGCGAAGGATATAGATTAGCCTTGGTGTCGAGAGGCTAGTTCGCATCAAGAATAATGCAGGATGCGCATCGAGGGATTCCAACCTGGAATACCAGAGATCCATTAGCTCGCACTTCCTGTTTAGGGCGAGTTTTGCGGAGGCCGTTGTGAGGGGAGCTCCTAAAAGCTCGATGCTTTCATCAGTGCATAGCTTGATGTCAGGAAGCAGGCCCTGCGCCCGGTGTAAACACTCGTCACGAAAGGCGTAGTCGGATGACAAGACGTACAGCTCACACTTTGAAGCATTTAGTTGCAGTCCAGAGGTGACGCCAAACTCGATTATCTTTTCCACATCACTAAGGGCGGAATCAAGAGTACCTCCAATTGTGCCATCGTCTAAGAACCACGGCTTAAATTCCGACTCCAAAGCAGAAAGCAATTGGCAAATCGCCAGACAGAAGAGGGCCAGGCCACAGGGGTCCCCTTGCTGTACCCCACATCTGGAGAGTACGATCTCTTCCCCCCAAAAGAGATTGGATGGGCTCCTGTACATTTGGTAGACTGCGGGGTACATTGCTGGAAAGTTTGATTTGACGGCTTCAAGAATTACAACCCCTTCTCAGCGAATTAAAAGCATTTTTAAAATCGAGTTTTATCAGCACCTTATTGGACGCCGAGTGAGTTAGTATTTACAAAGGCACTTGCCGCGTGGACAGCAGCCTCGCAGCCTCCTTTAACTCCACAACCCAGTTGAACGGGGGCAATCCTGTCGATAATCGGTGCCATGTATTTGCGGATTAGCACTTTACACGCTAGCCGCCGCAGGGTATTCCCGACTGCTATCGGGCGGAGACCACCGTCTTTTTTCTTTAAAGCTATAAGATTCGCTCCATAAAAGTTACTAAGTGCGAACCCTGGTAGGCGGGCCATTCACGACAAGGTTGCAGAAGTCCGTCAGAGCAAAAAGGAGGGGGGCAGATCTGATCACCCTTTCTAATAAGGTCTTTTAGGTGTCTGGGCTTGAGACCGTCAGGGCCTCCACTTGAGCTATTTGCGAAAGTTTAAATTGCTGCTCGGACTTCACTGGGGGTAATGTTGATTTGATCGGCTGATGGAACGCCACGAGGCAGTGCCGGGTATGCCGCTGTTTCTGGCATGTTTGGGTGCTTATCGCTAAGTATGCGATGCGTACTGGCGTCTTGTGGAGCCATCGAATCCGTTGAAATAAGAATGCGCGCTGCTGCTAAAACGTCCCCCTGAGCCAGTTTTGCCTGTGCCACCCGAGCTCTTTGTCTATGATCGTTTGTGTTAGTCTTCGGCGCCGCGACATGGTTAGCATTGATGGCAGCATCGAGTGGGGCACGACTCCTGAATCGACTGAGGTTGTCCCGAATAAGTGAACACAGAGACTTTCCTTTTGCCTTTTGCCGTGGGATGGTGAGGACCGTTGTTGCAAAATGAGCCAGACGAGACCACAAGTCCAGATGATTCGCTGAGCAAATCGACTTGATTGTGTTTGGTGAGCAGCGGACAGTCGTTGAACGGTGCGAGTGAGGGCAGTTGACGGTGAGATCGGCGCCGGAAGTCGTGTTGACGACGTCGTGGTTGGCGTCTCAGTGTTGCTGTGCGTCAGCGGTGTTGTCCACTGACGAATGTCTAGTTGTTTATTGGTCATTAGGATGAGAAGAAGGCGACCCCCGTATTGACACCTGTCTCGGAGCCAGTGTTCGTCGAAGGCGACGATGTCTGGAGTGCATGGAGCGACGACGTCACTGCGGAAGTCGTTTGTGGAGCCTCCGGCTGAGGTTGCTGTACCATGCTCAACTCAAGTGCTGAGCGGAGAGCCAGTTCCAGCTGGCCGCGAAAGCCGTCCGAAGACAACTCAGAGACGCTCCCAGGCGTTATAGGTGGCGCCGCGTGAATGTGCAAGCTGGAAAGAGCAGTCGAAAGTGCTCTTTGGATTGGGGTACCTTAACCCCGTTCTGAACAACGGCAGAGAAAGACCGCTTGGAAAAGGAGGACGACGGCTGAATATCGGCCACGGGTGCGCAGATCTTGACTGGCGTGGCCTTAGGCTTCCTCTGTATAACCCGTATTGCTGACTTCTTTAGCTGCTCCATACGGCGAAGTCGATGCGGGCAACTGCCGGAAGTAGCTTCATGGTTTGATTTACATAGGCAACACTTCGCCGCTTGGTTGCAGTCTTTCCGGAGATGGTTCGTGGAACCACAGCGGCGACAGCGAGGTGCCGCCTAGGGGCAGTCCGGCTTGATGTGGTCCAAGCTATAACACCGGTAGCACTGGTGTGGCTCTCTATAGAGCATCACCCCGTGTGTTTTAAGGCCCAGACGAACTTCCGTCGAGGTTCCTCAACTTTTCCATTAAGATGTCTAGCGACGTCATCGCAAACAGCGTTAAAATTGGTCTCCAACAAATTATTGTCGGCGGCAAAAATAATCGCCTCAGGTCGCTCATTCGTTTTAACCTTTGGTATTGCCTCCTTTCTAATAACTTTGCCACCCGCACCAACTACGCTCCACCGGAGTCCCCGGTTGGCCGCGCTGTGGCACCGCTCTCCATGGCTTCCCTTTCAGCGCTATCGTTACTAGCGCTAGAGGATTTCGCTAACGTTGTCAGCTTTGCACCGCTCTTTCTGGCCGCTCTCGTCTTCGATGGTTTCTTCCGTTGCGGCGGGCTGGTGGCTTGCCGTTTGATAGCTGCCGCTGTGACAGCGGTGTCGATGCCGACGACATCCCCTCCACCTCTTTCTCCATACCTCCTTTCCACTTGTTGACATTTCTGCTGCTGCCTCAGTCTCTTGACCGGCTGCAGCTTTTCGAACGTCTCCCGATGTTTCCGCGTCTGCGATAGAAGGCGGATCATGGTCGCCGCTCGAAACGTCTGGTGGCGACGTTGTCGTTGTTGTTGTTGTCGTTGATGAGCCAGGTTTATTATCCTGCCGTGGTGTTTGTGCCGGCGTTGGCGAACGTATCACACCCATCTTGATGTTACTCCACCATACAAGTGTTCACCGGATGTTGAAGTTATTGCTCGACAAAAAACAGCACTGGGCGAGGTCAGCAAAATCACCAAATCACAGTTTGTCACAGAGCTCGAAGAGAGTCGACTGCACCACTCGAATGATCACGTTCGAATTGTGATTTTTGTTCCCAGCGTACAACAAACAAGTTTAGGTGCACAACATAAGTGTCCTAAAAGTTGTGGGATGTAGGTTACAGATAAAGTAAATATAAAATTTAATAAAATTGCAGCAATCACGCAATGAGAAAACTATTTTACCTCTGCCCTTCTTCGAAAGACATGTTTGTGTCACTCACTGCTTTTTGTGATTTACACTGCTGTGAACACAATCAAGAATTAGTCGGCCGTGTGTTTCACTTGACGCTGTTTACACAATGACACGGCATATGGCGACGTTATAGGACACTCCATCGAGAGCGTAGTGTAATTTTTCTATAATTTCTACTAATTATTTTATAGGAACCGGAAAATGCATGTACCAAAAGCCTAAGGCTTTTCTGACTACAAAATTGTTTGTGTCGTGTGTAATTGCATGCATGGCAAATGCATCAATTGTAGATACCCCTTGTGGCGTGATAAATGTATGCCAGTCATAAGTAAATATTAGCCACAATTCTGCTAACAACGCATTGTAGCCGCCGCCGCTACCGCGGCCATCTCAGGATACCGCGTCGCATGACGCAGCACCCGGTTAGTAGCCGCCGCGCGACGTCTGCGGCAACGTGCACGTCCGTACGCGTCGTCTGCTAGGCGCATGCACGTCAGCTACGTGCGGCCGTCTGCTAGGCGCCTACACGTCGGTTACGTGCAGTCCTCTGCTCGGGCCGACGTCCGGGCGTCGTGGCAGATGCGAAGTTACGTGCAGAGCACGTACGCCGGCATTGCCCGCCGTTCGTTCGTGCACATGCGCGCAGGCGAGAAGCATAGAGCTGGACGAGAAGCTTCTAGAGAAGCCCGCGACCGCGCGGGTGTTTTTGAAATCGTAGAGAGATGAATTTCTCGCGTTGCAGAAGCCCTGATGGGGCAGCTCGAAGCCAGCGACGCATCGAACCCTCTTTAGCACTGCATTGGATTTCTCTGCGTCGAAATTCTTGCGCTGAGGAACCGGCTAGAGGCCTTTGAGGCTAGGAGCTCGATGGAGGTAGAGCCCGCGCCCCCGGCGGCCGCCGGAAGCAACCAGTCCCAGAGTCAACGGGAGAATCCGCCGCCAAAAAAAACCGCCCTGCTCGTCGGAGATCGTCAAGTGGACGCCATCAGGCCCAGCCTAAAGGGCTACTTCTCTAAAATGACTTCGCTGGTCGTGAAATCCTGTGGCAAGGACACACATGCTATCCTGAAGGCCGCAGAGGAAAGTCTTGGCAAGACTGAAAGGCCCGTCAGCCTCTTCCTGCTCGCCGGCTATGAGGAGTGTGCCAACCTGCACAAAGCCTTCCTCGGGCCCGTGGTGGACTTCGCCAGGAAGTTCAAGGTCTCCAAGCCTGACTCGGACCTGCACATCCAGTCCCTCCCACTGTTCAACCTGGAGTGCAAGGAAGCTAACGGGACGTTCGTCCTGAAGAGCACCAAAGTTAGCATCACCTTCCTCCAGCTCACAAACATACAGCGTAAGCTGATGGGGCGCCAGGAGTACTCCTACAAGGGCGAGCCGCGCGAAAAAGTAGCCTTTTAGCCATTCCGCGCAAGGTAAAAACTTTTTTAGTGGTGAGCTTCCAGAAGCAACCCGGGCGGCCGATCAGGGCCGAAGGAACAAGGGTAGCTGCGTCTCGCAGGAGGACGTGTCCAAGAAGGCACCGCCCGTAATGCCCAGAAAAGGCTTTCCAGAGCCCCCCAGCGACCGCCAGCGTCGTGGCAACAAGGGCGACAGACGGGGCGGGAGGACCCCGCGGCAACATTAGGGAGGACTTCAGGGATTACCGCGCGCCGCCTCGGGACATGCTGTAGCAGCTCGTCATGCATGCCTTCAGAGGCCGATGAGCAAGCAGGGAGGCAAGGGAAAACCCTGTCAGGTCTTGGAGCAGCCCCCGCTCGAAAAACTAAGAATTGTCCAACGGAACTGCGAGGGTGCCTCGTCACTGACACTTCTCGCTCCCTCATGTCTAGAGGGCATTCACATTTTAGTGCTGGCCGAGACCTGGGCCTTGGCCCCTCCCGAACTCCCCGGCTTCTACGGAGGTCATGCCTTCGCACAGCGGCAAACTGTCCGCGGCAGGGCAAGCGGTGAAGCGTCCGTGCTCTACACGCAGAGAGTTGGAGAGGTAGAGGTCAAAATCGCCGAGGACAACCTGGTCGTTTCCTCAATTTGATCGCGGGTTACGTCCGGCTAGAGAACAAGAAGAACACGACTGTGATGGTGGAGAAGCTCACCCGTTGCTTCCAAGCCCTGGACAACGACGCCCCTATCATGACGGCCGGAGACTTCAATGCAAGGCTGGACCAGCCTGACTCACAGCGCACGATGGCACTGGTAGAGACCTTCTTGGACCTCGGCTGCTGGGTGGCCAATAACACAGCCACCCCCACCTTCGAGGGCTTCATGGGATCGTCAATTATTGACATCTTCGCCACCAGGTTACAACCCGAAAGAGTTGTCTGCTTGGCTGACAAAAACCCTCTGTAGGAGGGCAGGCAGATCAAGCGGCATGCGCCGGTGGGCCTCGAAGCTCCCCCGGCATCCGACCGCGACTCCACGACGTCAGGCCCTACCCAGGCACCTTGACGCGCGTTGCCTCCTAGATAATGTGGCCGCGCTGTTCCCAGTTCGGCACGATTCAGCGATAGAGGAGTGCTGCGAGACGCTGGTCAACGTCATCAGGTCCTCAGTAGCCTCCTAGAGCCCCCGGCGAGGCCGACCATGGTTTAACCGAATCTGTGCCATTTCCCGTCAAGCCCAGTTCAGCGCTTCTTTCCTGGCCATTCGGTACCCCGAGACGAAGCCGCTCGCCGTCCTACTCAAGAAGTCGTGCCGGCGAACGTATGACTCGCAGCGTGGCCTTTACCTGCAGCTTCAAGAGTCCCGACTACTGCAAGCGGCAGAGAAACAGCCCTACAAGTAGCTCCCTCGGTCGGGCAGAAGGACTTGCCCGATTAGACAAGGCATTATCTCCGACCACTTCCGCGGCATTATTTCCGACCACTTTCGCGGCATGTTCGCCTTAGCGGACACCGTGCCAAGAGGTGTGCCGGACTACTACGCCGCCTGGGATGAGCCAACCCAGATGATGAGAGACCTTCTCTTCACCGAGTTCTCCGTCGGAGAGGTCCTTACGGCCCTCCGCCGTCTCTGCTCATACAAGGCATCTGAATCCGACCTCGTCGGCAACGAGCACCTGAAGGAAGCCATTGTCATGGCACCATGCTGGACGAACCTGTTCAAGGCTTGTCCTTGCTACGGTCGCATCCCCTCAAACTGGAGCAGCGCTCTGCTGTCGGTGATACCGAAGGGGAAGGGGAATTCCCAACTCCCAACCTTATGGAGGGGCATTGCAAAAAAAAGCTCTTGCTACAAGCTGCTCTTCGCAATTCTGACCACACGGCTATCAGCGTTCTTAGAGGGTCACGGGGTAATTTCGGAAAAACAATATGGCTTCTGAGCTGGGCGGTCTACGTTAGATGCCTGCAGCTTCCTGATCGATGACGCTCAGCGAGTACTTCTATGCCGAGACGCCTTCATGTACGCCGTTTACGTGGACTTCCGCTCAGCGTTCGACTCGGCACCAAGAGACAAGATCATCGTTAAGATGGCCGAGGCAGGTGTGCCCTCCAAGGTCCTGCATCTGCTGGCCGTCATCCTCCAGGAGAGCCCCATCTCCATCGACAACGGCGTGGCCGAACGGCTCCTTCCTGCAGACGACGGGCTTTGCACAGAGCGATAACCTGAGCCCTCTATTGTTCTCAGTGCTGCTGGCCGACCTCCCTCGCCAGGTGGACGGCACCCGCAATATGGTGCAGATCCTGATGTACGCTGACGACGTAGTGCTCTACAGCACGTCAAAGTTCCATCTGCAGCAGTCCTTGACAAGGCTCGCGACCTACGTGCAGGGCATTGGTCTCGAGATCAACCTGTCGAAGACCGAGGCTATGAAGTTCTGCAAGGGAGGTCGGGTAACTGGCAACGACACTGCGGCTTGCCTCGACGGAGCTCCAGTATGTCAAGAGCTTTAAGTATCTCGGCATCATCATTCCCTCCAACGGCCGTTCATTCACAGAGCACATCACGGATCGGGTGAGGAACGCGCTAGTGGCATCTGTTGGGATACAGAAGCCGCAGCTGCTTTCCTTGAAGACGGCTCTCGGCCTCCTAAACCTCAAACTCGCCCCTGTCGGCATCCAGGTTATCTGGAGACAGCTCTCGCGGCAGCAACTTGACATGCTGGACCGCGTAAAACCGGCTTACCTCAAGCGTGTAATGGGCCTGCATTCCTCAAGCAAGAACCGCCTTGTGTATCTGCTGGCGGACACTCCGCTGTTCGTCGAGGATCTGAAGAGACGCTTTAACCTGCCAGAGACTCCCGCCTACAAGGAATTCATCCGCATTGGGAGGACAAGATGGCGAACATCGACCCGGACATCTTTGACACGGGTGCCATGCGAGACAGCACCTGGAAGACCTAGGCCGCACAAACCGCCACATAGTGACTCGTTTAGCGGTAAACGGGTTCCACCACGTCCTGTGCAGGACACACGGCTTCCACGACCTTCATCCATCATGTATATAACCCGGTGCGGGGCCTTTTGCACAAAGTATCACGGGGCAATCTACCTACGTGTAATCTCATTAAGGAGCCTCTCGCAGTGATATTGTTTTTATTATACCATTTGACCATTGACTATGTACTTAACAAAGGTGATTTTAATAAATGAATGAATATGTTACAAGTTTCAACAGCGCTAATTAGAGACTGCTTGTTGTATTTTTTAGTTTTGTCTAATGAATAACTAAGTTGTTTTTGATAAATCAACCATACCGAGGCAGTATACCACATCTCCACAAAGCTAACACTAATCTTGATGGTTTAGATTAGACAGAAACGATGCTAATGCCATTGCCTGCAAGAATAATCTAGGAATTCTCTATAACACCGTCTCCTTCTAATCTGATCGCGTTTTTGTAAATGTGGAAAGTTGTTTAGACTAGCTTGTAGCATACGGGGAGACACGCAGTTCAGATATGGCACTGGTGTGAGTCAAGTCAAGTCAGGAGATTTCTGCTGTTATTTGACTTCCGCTTCGTCTTGCATTGACGTCTTTTCACTATTACCAGTATTGAAATACATGAAATTCAGAGCGGCTTGTTTGATCTAGCCACCTTAAAACAATTCTTAATACCAAAATTATGAATAATGTTGATATATGGCATGGGTACGCTATTTATAATAACGCGTTAGTTTTGAAGTAGCGCTTCCTTATCATGACAACGTACGATCCGTTAAAACAGTACATATCCAATAGTGTAGTTAACTCTCAATCAGTGTAGTTAACGTGATATACATCCAGCATAATCGAAACACATTTTTATATAAAATTGTTGAATATCGTCACATTCACGATGTTATTAGGATGTCTTCTAGGGCGTTCTAAATTTTAAGATAAACATGAATTTATTAGACATTATTATTATTTAACTTTATTAGCCACACACAGTTGTATTTTTTTTTATTACTAAATATTTTGTAACGTTTTTTTTCTAATAAACTGCTTTCTCATTGCCAATGTCATTCATTTTATCAATAAACGCATTTTTTCATCCCGTATATTTTAATCACTTTGTAATGTATTTGTATCAATTGATTTGAAAAAGGTTGAAATCTTCTTCAACCTTCTTTAAATCAATTGATTTAAAGAAGGTTGAAGAAAATAATGACTACTTACTTCAAACGGTTGATAGCGGCGATTTGGTTGACCCTTTTTGTATCGGTATACACCATTCGCATTCGGCATTCGCACACGGCTGCTATGATTCGTATATTGAAAATATCCGTTTACATGGGGAACCCTAAGATCTCTCACCATGTCTGGATCACGCCAGCTGTTGCAATGGGACAGAAAAAAAAACTGTTATGGCCTGGAAAGTAAGTTTATACTATTTTATAAAATTTATTTACGTCACTTTCGTTAGCAATATCACTTTTGCATACAGTTTAAGGTGATACAGATCACACGATTCTCTACATAGCTTGCATCCAAACGGTCTATATATATTTGCATAACTGCATATTAAATGCATGTATTGCAAACCCGGTAACAAAGTACTTATTTTTACAGCATTAGCTCCCAGTAGTAAGAGATAATCGCTCGTACCTTATAAAAACGCCAATTAACATCAGCATACGTACAATCCTATTCAGCAAAATGCTTCTCGAAGCCCTCTGTTTTCGGTAGAGCGTAAGTCGTTCTGAGGTCCTCTACAAGGAGTGGTGTCGACGCCAACAGATAGACAAACCGGTTGCGGCTAGTGCGGTAAACTACAAGCACTAGCTTAATTTTGTCGAGTATTTTTTGGTTTGCTTTTGATAAGTGGGACCACATGACCTGTATCCCGTGAGCAGCAGTCGCTTTATAACATTTTCTGATTTACCGTACTGATCTACTCTTGAACGTTATATAAATATGTATAAAAGGGAGCGTGACTATAATCACGCCGATTGTAAAGAATTTAATATGACCATATTTAGAGTGCCAAGTAGCGAACGTCAGTTGTTGCTTACGGTTGCGTTTGCACTTACAATCAGTTTTCTTTTGATTCTACGGTTCGTTGATGCTTACCCAGCAATCGGAGCTTTGTCGATAATGTACAAGGGTTTGTTCCACAGAACAGGCTTCTTTACAAACCCACTAGCGGTACAAGCGTTGTATTTAGCCACTTCTTTTTTTAACTTAGTGGGGGGTTAGATGGTAATGATCCATCTCTTTTTATCGAGACATCTGTGCTCCCCGTTATTTTTTCGATCATCGTCGATATTTAATCCACTCCGGCATTCACCTTGTTTAAATTGGGAACCATGAAAACCAATTTAGGAGTGGCCGGTCTGGGTCTCAAACTCAGGCCTTCTTGCTTCTTGCTTCCCATCTTGCTTCTCGTTAAGTTTAACGCAAAAAAAATTTTCCTGCGATTCTAGGCACTTTGCTTGATTTAGATAAAATTGTTAGATCTGCAGGTTTCTGGCAAAGCAGAAAACAGTGTTTCGCAATCGTTCAAAGGGCGGTTAATATGGCTACTTAGAAATATTATATCAGCGATGAATGGAGTTTAAACAAGCAGCTCAGGCTCGGTCAGCTAGGATAGCATACCCCGTCTGCGGCTCGACACATTACTGTAGAGCACTCAGAGCAATCAGATTCCTCACTTACATCAGGCGACGAGACTGCTTCATCATCTCCATATTAGGTTTTTAAGCATACCCATCCGACTCGTCTCCAAGTCAGACTAGAAGTTGCTGAAGCTTCACACGGGTGCTCCTGTAAGTTGCCTCTAGTAAAGACTGTAAAACCTCGGTTATCTCGCTAGCGGCGTTCGACCCCGTAGTTCCCCAGGTGTCTGCTCGCAAAAAACAATCACGTTTCTCTATTGGTCTAAAATAGCAAAAATCTTCGTGCCTTCCAAGAAAGGGAAAATAATTTATCACAATAAAATGTATCGGTTCTTAAATATAACATCCGCACCTTAGGTTAGGCCTCATCCAATGCGGACACTGCATGCCATGCCTTGGTTAAATTCAACGAGAGGACATGGCTAGAGCGGCAAGACTTTGCTTTTAATAAAAATGCTTTTGTTTCGGGAAGTAGCATGACTGCAACTCTGAGAGAAGAACATTTCCAGTTCAAGACTGCCTGCCACTAGTTATCTTCATAAAAGTTATTGTTGCAGTCCAGTCTTCCCAGCGAGCTTCTCAGCAAGCACCGTCTTCATCAGACTGTGTTATATCTATCGTTCCAGCCATTGAAAATAGGTTGTCGCAAAGCTTGGAGATACGCCCGCATCTGCAGATAATTCCGGGTATCTTGGCCATTATCAATTATAATGTTCCAAGCCTGGAGACC
Organism: Dermanyssus gallinae; assembly: GCA_003439945.1. Taxonomy (NCBI): domain Eukaryota; kingdom Metazoa; phylum Arthropoda; class Arachnida; order Mesostigmata; family Dermanyssidae; genus Dermanyssus; species Dermanyssus gallinae. The sequence goes on along the minus strand of QVRM01006531.1, from coordinate 30,779 downwards.
AAGTTATTTAGGCCACTTGTTGGCTCGCAGTTTCCGCATTTTTTCAACAGTATCACATGCTTACGATGGCCCACAACCTCGCGCCAGTACTTTTCTACCACGTAAAAGTAGCATACCGTGAGGATGCACACCTCCTAGTTGTTAAAGACGATATCCCGTCTGATACAGGAATTCAACATGACGACTCTTCAGGGCTTGATTTTCTCTTTCTTAGAGTTAAAAGAACTGGTAAACTCACTTAGGTCTGCCCTAAATATGTAATAAATTTTATTTTCAATTAATATGTAGTACCTTAATATATTTCGCCTTCTCGCAGGCGTGCAGAAGGGCGGCCCCTTGGTCCGCAGTTGTTTTGCCTAGCCATTAAGGGATTGGTCGATTCGATGCAGTCTCCCTTTAGCGTTTGGACCTAGACGGTGGCACCATCGAGAGAGAAGCATCAGTGTTGCAGGCAGACATCAAGAAAGTTGTTGAATTGGGTCTGCAGGGTAAGCTTGAGCTCAACTCCCAGATGTGCGAACTTATTTACTAGGGCCAGCCTAACCTATCCGCTTTCTAGACACACTTTCCAGACTCGTCGAGGCAGTACAAATGACGCTCCTGAGGTCCCCTGTGTGGTGTCGGCTGCCATTCGTCCGGAGCTACCAGGTAGGATAGAGAGCCTCCACTCTTGTCTGAACAAGCTGACCCTGCTCAGTTCCCAAAGCGCGTATTACTTATTAAAATAATGCCTGGCTCCAGCAAGAATCGTTCATATCCAAACGTCAGAGTGAACTAGGATCTGCTACAAAGCTTGGATCTCCTTAATCTAATCGACAGCAACTGGGCTTAAGCCACCTTTTCGTTTAAGACTCTGAGGTCTGGCAGTTCTGGCAGCTAGCTGCTAAATTGCATCGTCACACGCCAGAGAGGCTATTTAAGAACGCCAAAGAGTTTGCTGCTACAAGATTCAAGGACTGGTAGGCCTATTTGTTAAGGCAAACAAATACCTGCAAGGTTTTACGATAATCTTGTCATCCTTATGAGCACCAGCGTTTACTCGCTAATTCACTAACCACGACAGACAAAGCCCTACTGCGTGCGGTTATCTAGATTAGAGCCCGCGAAGTGGCTCCAAGCCATCCGCTCTTCAAACTTTGACACTTTCCTTGACCACGAACGCTTTCGTCTGTGCATCGGTTGAAGTTGGGGGCACGGCTAACTGAGGAGCACCGGTCTCCGTGCGGAACACAGGTAGATATTTGAAGGAGCTACGGGCTGTTTTGCAACAAAAGGGAAGGACGCCAAAGCTATGACAGCGATGTCAATGAGATTACAGCCCGGGCTTTAAAGTCATCTCTAGTGCCATGTATCCGAGAGCTAACCCACCCTTTGAGAAGCGACGAAAAATACCGAACGGTCTCATCCTTTATAAAAGGAAAACGGCGCTTGTTTGGGATGCGAAGACCACTGACACGCTGCATCTGCCGTAGGCTTGCGGCACGCAAAGCTGAACGTCTAAATACCAACAAATACGCTTAGCTCCCAACGAGTTTATTTTTGTGCGGCTAGTATTCGCGACACTTCTCGGCCACTGAGTGAGGCAGTCGTTTCTCCAGCAAATTGGCAGACAAATCAAACTGGCAAGAGGAAAGAAAATATCTCTTGACTATCTACTTTAGCGGCTATCTCTGGCGGTTCAGCGCGGCAAAGCGGCATCAATGAGAGACTGCCTTAAGGACAAGCTCGACTGGTAGCGCTCCTTGAAAAGTTAGGCAATAACCTATCTCTGTAAAATTAAATTGTAATAATAAATCATTATTTATGTTATAATAAATTATTTGGAATTTGGACTTTGGATTCTGACGCACATGATATCAAGACCCAAAGTGATGGCCCACTTCGACGACAACCTTCCCAGGCGAGTAAGGGTCAAGCTGCCGTAATACGATATCTCCGGCTCTGCTAGATTGGTGAGCTCCTAGGATATGGCAGTGCCAGCCAACAAAAATACGTAAAAAAGCTCTCCGCTTCAAACATCCAGATGCGCCTCTGGGGCTCTATGCCCGCACCCACGGTGGCCAAACTGCCTTCTTTAACCTCGCGTGAAGAGATTCTGAATGCTATGAAGACCTTTAGTAGGAGTTTAGCTGCCGGCCTAGGTTTCATAAGCCCCGTTTGTTGCAAGGCTTATTGTCTGATGCACTAGGCAGCACGGCCGGAAGTCTGGCTGACACCATTGCCAAAATGCTTGATGTGCTCAGATAGGACTCGTCCCCGTCTTGTGTCCTACCATTTATCCTCGGGGCAAGGATGTTTGCATTTTTAAAAAAGCTTGTTACGTCCGACCGCCTGTTTCTTAGTTGTTCCCATTTGGAGACCAAAATTGGCTATTACGATAATATGGATGGCTATTTCAGCAACTCTCGTTTCATCAACACCACCCGGGGTTCGCTACCCCTAGGGATGCAAGGGTAGTAGTCAACTGTGTTTGCGCATTTTTCAATCGCGCAATCACGCATAATGCTGACCGTAATGTGCAAACTGGACTTCCAAAACTGGCTTATGGTTCAAAGCCATTCCATCTGGTCATAGCCCATAACGCTATGCTATCACAGACAGGTCTTCGGCATCATGATCTCTTGGGTCAAGGAGTTAGTGGATTTACTGCAGTCTCGAAGACTTCGCGATTGTATGCAGAAGGTCATTCACTTTGGTGTGATTAGCGGCCTGAGACTGTTACCCGGTCAAATGTGAAGTATACGTCGCAGCTCAACCAAATTGAGCCATTATATTCAACTGACATTTCTGGCTTACTTCCGGGCTGTCGCGTAGTGGACAAGGTTAACCTGGAGCTGCTAGTTGTTCTCTTATTGCCGGACGCCATTGCAAATCTATGAGCCAATCGAACATACAAACTTGACTTTGCCACAGACTACCCCAATTAAGGACTAATTACGGCCTATTCCTCCCTACTTGTATTTTAGCCACAAGAGTAACACAACTGCTATGAGGTTGCAACCTGTTTTCATCAGCAGACTTTTAATGGACTTAGCTTATACGTTTAGAACATGTTGATTTACAGGCTCACTGCTGTGCCAAGGGATCAGGTAATGCTTCAGGTCCCTATAGATGGCCTAGGTGTGCCAGACGCAGTTATGATGGCAGGAACCGCAATCGTGTTATCATTAACATGGGCTATGGACAGAGTTAAGGCAGTATTGGGAAGCAGGACCTGTGGCTGTGAGAAGCTGGCCTATCAGGGAGGTGGTCGCCCATATGATGACCTCGGCGAAGGCATGGAGGTTGGAGGCGACGAATTTGTTGGATGCCGTTTTGACGACGACATTCAAGAGACGGGCAAGGAAACGGCCAGGCGGGAAAGGCTTGAGCGCCTGGATAGATAGGATGCTTATAACGTTAAACTTCAGGCTGACCGATAGATTGTCGTCGTTATTTGATTCTCCTCCCGATGATAGGGCTCATCGGAGCAGTTGAAAAGCCCCCTACAAGAAAAACGACTAGCAAGCCTGATTTGTAGAGCACCTTCTGTTGCCTTTAAACGGTTTGTAGTCAAAATGCTGGGCCTTGGTTACACGCCCTACCCTATTCGCAAAATATGACTCTTGTTGGACGACGAGACGACGCGCATAAGCGCAGAGCTGCGGCTTGGTTTTGACCTAGTCGTACCCCACTGATGTACTTGCGGTGATTTTATGGATGCGTTGTCTCATCATTGCATTGAGTGCGGGCCGAGAAGCACGTCACTCCGCCGTGAATGATACCTTTAGTCGCGCGCTGAAATTTTCCGTGTGTTCTGAATCTCCCGGATGTATCCAGGGATAATAGAAAAAGACCCGACGGTTTGACTCTGACACCCTTTAGCGTGGCCACATGCTTGTTTTAAACGCAATTGAGACAGACACATTAGCCCCTTTGATGGTTGGTGCAGGCTACTAGGATAATCCTGGGTTAGAGAATCCGTGACCACACGTTCGCGTGAAGACAATTGTTCACTTTAAAGTGCTAATATAGCAAAGTTATATAAATAAATTTGCACCGCATGTTCTAGACTCATATCGAGCCTACAGAGAAAACATAAATTTAAAATTTGTAGCTGAGATTTACTGATGGCCCGGTCTTTTCTTCACGTAGATTGAAAGGAGCCATGCAAAGGAACCGCTCGCTAATCTGCCGAATACCTTGGCACGGGTACCACCATTACATATGCATGAAGCAAGTGAAAATGGAATCAACCGTCTACCAATTTGGTGGTGGAATAAATGCAGAATTGAATATAAATAAACTATTTTTATTAAATATGAATTATATTATAAGAGCAACTTACCCGGTGAAGAAGTACTCGTTGACTGTGGCATGCATGAAGAGACTGGTCTTATTGAGCTCCGCACGCTGTGCGCCGTCCGAATAAAAATAGCGCATGGCTTTATGGTTCGCCGTTGTTATTTTATCATTCAGGGTGCCGTTTGACATACTGGGCTCGAAAAATAGCGTCCGCAAGTCGTAATAACTGATGGTACCATTCTTATAAGATCCTTTTTGCTTGTCATATACGATCCTGGTGAAAGTCAACGTAAATGGAAGCCTTTTGTATACTAAGTGGTTATTACGAAAGTAACACATAAGTATAAAAAAGGCTATAGCAATAGTAATTCTACATCCACAGCGCGACACAGTTTTACAAGAACCGTACGACATGTGGCCGAACTATTACCAAGTTATGAGATTGCCTAAGGTCAGCCAGATCAGCTTCTCTTCCACTGTCACCTCGTTAGTTTTCACCCGCCGGTTAACTTTTGCCCAGCACAGCGCCCGTTCAATTATTGTTGTTGATCGAATTGTCTTTGGTCAGTCCTCATTGAAAATAGACAAGAAACCGTACAGCAGCTAGTCAACAATGCTAGCTAAAAAGTAGTAGTAGTTGTTAGGGTCGGTGTGGACGACGAATATGTGCGGCAATAGAACCGCAAATGCTTGCTGATTGGTCGCTGTGTGTGACGCGCTCTGCGAAAGCGCGTGTTATGCGACCGTTCCCCTCGACCGAGGAGGAGGCGCTTGCGGCACAACGAGAGCTGCACTTAAAGGAGTTGGACCTTTAGTCTCTTCCCCTCGCCGGACACGCAACAGACAATGCAATGTGGAGCAGTAGGACATTGTGCGCAACTGCAAAGTGATTGGCACGTGCAGTGCGGCGTCGCATATAAAGGCGCTGCGCAAAGGGACGAGGTGTCCACGTGCATGATAGTGCACGTATAGTGACGTGCATGTGACAAACACGCTATTAATCTGTCTGCTTGGCATGCTCAGCAACTTGATGGAAACATCAGTGACCGACCCGACTCAACGATGAGATTAGCGCGAAGCAGGCACAATAGTCGGCCGCACAATACGGGTATAGACAGGAAAGACATCTTAGACAACAATAGATGCACCTCGGCTGGCTTTGCTCCGGACCGAGGAGGAGAGAGTCAAAAGCCTAAAAGCGCGCGCCTTCTTTCTTTAAATTCTACTCGTATGTTAAAAAAAAACTTTGAATACAAAGTAGGAATTGAAATAAGAGTATGCTAAATGCGTGGAATTTGTCCTTCCTTTTGAAGGTTTGTATCGTCCTTTCGAAACGATCTACGCCCCTATGCTGGCGGTACATTCTACAATGTAGCGGCGGGGGTTCCTCAGCGGTCAGTTGTGAGACTAGTACTGTGAAACGTTCTATGCGATGATGTTACCGCCTTTTTTACCGAAATTATCGCGTATGCGGATAATCTAGCCATTATCGTCACGGTCGGAGGCGTCACCACAGGAAACTGCGAGCCACGCCTTGAGAGATAAGAACATATTTGGCCAGCAATCGGCTTCCGCTCGCCCCTCGTAAATCGAAGGATTTTAATCACAGCCCTTTCAACGACACCGTATATTCCAGGGCCTCCGGAACAAGACAGAATTGCTTTTGCTGCGCCACACACCTGGCTCCATAATAGCACAGATGGCCTCGGCGGAGGAGCGTACTTACCCGGATGTCATAACTTAAGGTAAAAACTGTAAGTGCTCACCTGGCGTCCCGCCGTGCAAAAGGACTACGGACGAACAGCATCTTTGCAACGTCCGCTAAACATACCCGTGTGAGAAAAAAAAAGATGTGCCTCTCTCTAGTAACAAGATACAAATATCCATACCTAGTAAGGGTTTAATTATAAAATCACGACTGCATGTGATCAGTATAGAGTGTTCCGCACAACATCCGGTGTATACTGCTACCAATCTTATGGTGAATAAATATGTTTAAATATTATAAAATAACGTTCTTGGCATGCACGAACGAAACCTACGCATGAAAGACTGAAACAAACAGAGTCAACTGTGATGCACCCAATCACGCATGTCAGATAGGACCAGTTAAGATTTGATTAAATAACATTGTATTAAACATAACTATACAGAGTGCATACAATATATAAAACGCAAATGCGAGAGTCTGCAAGATCTGAGCAACCTACTTTATGGAACTGTAAAGAAAGTACGAAAGCACGAAATATGAAACAAAGAAACTCTGCTTAGATAATAAAGATAAAATCTGAGTGTGTGTCTCGCCATTAGAGGCTTATGGCTAAATAACAGCAAGCGTGCTCGTAGGAGTTCCCATCCATAATAAATACAACATCTAACATTTAGGTGCCCACTTTACGTTCTTAGGAATAAGGTGTTAGCGTCTAATATGCTGTTTTGCTATGTATAATACATATAACTAACTATGATTACAAAATATAATATTACATGATTGGACTTGATTTAATGGGCAAATTCTCATAGGAAACTGACCTGAATACATAAGGGCCGAGTTCGCTAACGACAGCATGACGCACACGTCTTTTAATTACAAAATCTTCAAAATTAGTGAGATTGAACACGTAGAGTGATCGGTAGGAATTTATCGGAAAATTGAAGAATATTCTGTATAGTGCAGAATTTTCCACAAGGGGTCCAGGACGTTCCTGTTGTATCCTAATCTTAGTCCAGCATAACAAACCGATGGCTAGAGGTAGTAGAACGACAACTCCAACTGCAATTTCGAAAAACACGGTAAACAAATGCCCAACTAAGAAAAATGGCAAGCTGGTAAATATATATAAGACATCGACAATGCTTGCTCTTACTCACTTGCCTTTACTCAAAACTTGTTAAAACGTTAAATCATCAATAGTAATTTATAATATTACATGACTGTTTTAAAAAGGCCTAAGCTCAACAATGAAAATTATTGAATTGGTGGAGTTTGTAAGTACGCACCTGGCGCCCCGCCATACAAAAGTACCGTCAAGAACGAGCTTTGAGTGAGCCACAGCTCCATGGTAAATTATTGCATCATTTAGTTGGTAACAAAATATCTTAAAAGCATTCAACCATAATAAACTAGTTTAACTGTTGTTCAAATATATTATGTAATGAGTACGATGTTACTTACAGAAAAAAATGCCTAGCAAGATTTACACAAATCATTTTCCCGACCGTTAACCTAAACGTCAGTGCAATCACACAAGTTTAGACAAAGTGCAGTTTGAAAACATAACAAAATCAACAAGAAGGTAAAGAGATCTTCGTTGCAGTGCCAGTCGACCAACGAGTTGTATTTAGCGCACTGCTACGAGCAGAGCTGACAAACACACTGTGTATTTGCGTAAAACTCCCTGTAAGAGCACAAGAGGTAATGGAACTCTGTTTATGGAACCCAGAGATATTGACGTGCCATCCTGGCCCACAACTAATAAAACTTTAAAAAAAAAATATATATATATATATATATATATATTGCCTGGTGCCGGGACCTCCATGATCAAGATCGCGGTGACCCCAGGAGGCATTTTTATTATATTTTGGCATTCGTAAGTTGGGCCCAGACCTGCCACTCTTCCAAACTGATAACTATAGGGTATGTCATTTTAAAGACGCCAAGCGTTGCTGCCTCCGCGACTTTGCATTGCCGTTCTCCTAAAAACTAGCCATGTGGCTGCGTTATAGACATACGCATCATAAACCGAAGTATATCCACCATCAGCCTACAGTCCGACAAAAACATACACAAAGCGGCTTAGTTGAAAGGCTGAGCACTCGCTTCATGTATAGTGTAAAGCTCCCCCAGCGTCATGGGGGTAATGCACAAAATAGCAACACAATGTCATTAGCATTATTATCACTACGGTATGTTACAATTCTTAAGAAACCTAGCGAATGAAAATTAGCAAGAATCAAGGAAACAAGATGCAGCTCAATGAATCTCTCTGAGGAGTCCCAAGATTGTGCGTCAACTCGAGTCCGCTCCTTCCCTCCACCAACGCCGTGTTATCGTCAAAGAAACTAGAAATAACTCACATGAGAGCTCCAACAATGCCCACCAGTCTGAAACAGTTGATCATAAGGTCGCGAGGAGTCCCGTTGACGCAGTAAACAGAAACTGCAAACAGACGGCCTCTTGGACGAGACACCGTCCTCTCTACCCTCAAACTAGAGAACGTGGATTGCGTCGCGGATCTTCTGAACCCAAACTGCTTCGAAGACAGCGAATGATTTGCTACATTTGCAATTCTTTTACTAATCAGCTTACATATCAGATCTTTTTGAATTGAAGATAGATAGTGCAGTTGCAGTAAGCAATCAGAACAGCACAAATATCATTGACACAAGTTGCTCGCACACCCGCACTTCCAGAATAACAACAGCAGAACAGGTGTTATCGGTTCTGCTTAGGCGAGGCATCAATGGTGAAATTTTTCTAATTTTAAAACACATGTGCCGCCACTACGCGACGTGAAAGGTGACCAACATTTTTGTTAGAACTAAAACCGGGAAGAACAGTAATTGTGATGCCAAACGTTCCGTACAGCATCACGAGTGTTAATATTGTTAGATGCACTCCCTGTCACAGATCACTACCGACGAATGAACACACGTCAGACGGGGAGAAAATACGAATACTAAAACTATATTTAATTAACGAAAACAGTTTCAGAGTGGGTCTCACATGTGTAGCACGCTTCTTACAGCTCGATCAAATATCGAATGAATGTTTCCTTCTTAAGCCGACCGGTCTCGCTTTCGTGAGCAAGGCACGGTCTTACACTAGGGCAGCTCTTTGATACCAGACCGCTTCAACAGGCGTGGTTCTATGTATCTTATTTCGTATCGGACCGCTCTAACAAACAATCGGGTCAATTAACACAATCACAACACTCCCGGAGTTTCATGCAATGTAGCTAAAGCGTCCAGAGAAGGAAACTTGTTCTAAACCGCAAGTATATGTGAAGTTGTTAAAATGGAAATATATTGCGATAAATAGCAAAGTTAGATTTTACTTAAAGACAATCCTGTTGGGCGTTCTCAAAACGAAGACTCAATAATAATGGAACAAGTATAAGAATAATGGCACGTTATGACGGTACGATCATCAGTTAGCTCTCTCGCAAAAACAATCTGTACAGATGCTGCACCGCTCGACGAAGTAGCCCTTTGGAGGTGTCGATTTTGCAGAAAGGAGGCACGTCCAAGTAGCCATCGGTGCCTTGATGCATTGTCCTGATGGTTAATTACGACATCCCCAAGTTTAAGCTTATTGCCGAACGCTACCAGCCGTTTTTAATCGCTACCCAGGTATAAAACGTACTGGTTGCGCCACCTGCGCCAAAATACGTTAAGAATCTTTTCTCGCGCTCGCCATGTCGTTACAAGATTATTGCCTCGAGCACACTGCTGCATCATATTGTAACGAAGTTACTGTGTACGCATTATAGCAATTCAAATAATAACCATCCGTTGCTCGGCCGTGCTTTGCATTAGACCATATGCTGCGTGTCGTCATTCATCGTTCCTGAGTCCATCGGGCTGCAGTACCCGTCCGGATGAGTCTATATCCCCCAAGCTGACTTAGCGTAACACGACAACGTTACAATATCTCCCGAGGGTAGCGCGATTGGAACCAGAGACGCTACAAAGTAAGCTGGGGTTAGTGGTACATTATCACTTGGCGAGTCGGGTATCTGGGTAAGCGGTCCGGAGTTGATTATGACCTCAATTTCCTTGATCAGTATGAGGAATGCAAACAACGACAGCAAGTGGGCCTTGACGGACCTCTTGATGCAATCCTTCACCACACGACCAATCGCTCGAATTTCCCACCCCACCAAGCGACCTTTAGTGCGTTAGAATGCCACTTCATTCCAGAAGACCTGAAATAGTGCTTAACTTCGGGGCTCTTTAGTGCTTCCCATAGGGTACGAAGAGTCTTCGCTACTCTAATAAAGTTTAGTTCTTTGTCTGGATTACAGTATCAGGTAAACCAGGACAGCCAACGAAGCGGTTCATAGCATCAATGCAGCTTGCTCCAGTGAGATCTTCCACAACCTCGAGATGTAGAGGTGCCCTTGTCACACTACATGTGAACAATGCTATCCACACTTTCACTTTAGCCTTTCTTCGACGAACCGTGAATGACCCGAGATAATCAAGACCGACGTGTTTAAATGCCGACGTAAAGCCATCAATCTCGGCTGGTAATGGAGCTTCCGTTGCTCCTCCGGTTGCGCCCGCTCACGAGCACATATCGCACACGAGTGAATAACCTTTTGGTTAATTGCCGAGACCGAAGAATCCAGAACGTTTAACAGAGGTTTGTCAATACAATCTTCGTGCGCAGGTGACGCAGCCCTTTCACATGTGCATTCTCAATTATAAGGCGAGTTATATGGTCATCGGCAAGGAGGACAAGATTTCGCACTTCAAATGGTTCACCCATGTTCTCTAGGTGCCCCCCCCCCCCCCCAGTGATGAGCCCCCCATGGTCAATTAAAGGTTTGAAAACTGCGATACCCGGATCATCACATGGGTTTATTTCAGCAGATTGTAGCGGCAATGTCGTGACTGACTGGGTTGGACTGCATAAATTAGCGTTTCCTCCCCGCCGCGCCTTGCTTCGGAGCCGTCGAATATGGCGCATCAAAGTGGCGTATACCAGGATTGTTTTTTTTAGATATGAATATTTCGAGAAGCGAACTGCGTTTCTAGAAGTTGACCGTGTCGCAACCTTGAGAAGGCAAATCGGTAGGGTTGCTTGTTCCGTCAATGTGTGCCCACTGTGTCGGCGTGGTTAGTTTCAAAATCTCTTTTAATCTGTTGCAAATGAAGACCACGTGCTTGTCCGAATTGTCACCGTGAAATCAGTGGATAACGTTCATAGAATCCGACTAAATCATTTTTTCTACGCTGTTGAGGCGTATATGATTTGCTACAAGGTCGACCAGTCGCGCTGTACAGAGTGCCGCAACTAACTCTTTTCGCGAAATACTCATCTGTTCCAAGGCCTTGATAGGGGTGAGCCTAGCCTTGCCTGCAATAGACTACACTGATTTTTTCACTTATATATTTACCCTTCAGATAGGCCACCCCTGCATATGCACGATCGCTTGCGTCGGCCAAGCCATGCAATTCCTGGGATGCTATCTGATCAAGTTCCGCCGTGTTGCAACGATGCATTTTAAAGGTCTGCATAAGCTTCAATTCCGCAGACCGCTCTTTTTTTCAATGCAGGGGCAAGCCTTCATCGAATGTCAGTTTTTGTTTGTGAGGTTCTTGTGAAATTAGCTTCACTTGCATGATATATGGCGACATTCGACTAATAAGATCATGAAGCCGAGCGACAGCTTCCATAAGCTTGTGCTTTGTCGGTGGCGCTTTGCGCACGAATTCAATCTTTCTTATTTCTTTTGAATTTTTTTTCCTTCATATACAGATGTTGCCTGAGAGCCATAGCCGCTCCCGGATGAGACTCGGTGAACTTAGCTTCGTGCTCCCGGATGACTGAGATGACATTAAACTGTGCGTCTCTAACACCAAATATGTTGCGAATTATGACAAGTACGTACAATGCAGTTTCGCCATCCGGAAGTGGGTCGGCAAAATCATTCTCAAGCAAAAGATTAATTTCTTTTGTATAAACAGACTTTTACATTTTCAATTCAATTCAAATGCACCTTCATTTTGTCAAAGGAGGAGACCTTATTTTGGTTGGTTTGGAGCCTCCCAAGGAGAAAGCTCAGTTGTCTGTGGGCGAAGTCTCAATTGTTGGCGAGTTTGAACACTTGCGTGGTCGAGATTTAGAAGCAGCATTTCAGACAGCGTCTGCAGAATCCCGCCTCATCAATAATTTGTATGCGGTTATCCAGTAATATATCTTACTTGCAATGATGACGGTAACGGGGATCCTTGCAGAATAGATATAGCTTAAGCTTTTTATCTTTATTGTTTGTGCTGACGGACAATTGCCTCTGTTGTGACTGCCATAAGACGGAGGAACAGGCAAACCGCTGTTGCTGGACCCGCTGTCGCGAGAGTTCGGTTGCAGCATCGCGCTCGATGCGCCCTGGCCTTGACGGCCACCACCCTTCCAGTGCTGTGGCTGCTGTGAACTAGCACCTGTCTGACTGAGCCGTATTTGCTGCTCGCGGGTGCATATGGCCTTCGCAAGAAATGAACGTAGATAATTGAAACGGCGGACCAACTGCTCCGGCAACTTAGCTGTGCCAGCAAGCGAGGAAAGTGGTGTCTTTGGATCGACGGCACTGAGGTCACATTGTCTTCTGCGAACGCCAGATATCGGAGAACAAGTTTATCAGGCAACGAGCAGAGTAGTACTGAATACATCATACCGGAATAGTTTTTAAGTTAATAATTCATGGTATCTAACGTCATTATATAACTATTGAGTTTGTTGAAGCGACTTAAGTTTGATACCCTCTGTACCTTTGGCTGTGTCTGCATATTCAAAAATACGCCCATAACGATTGTCTCTAAGTTACTGTACCTTCCGAACCAAATAGCGAATCGCTCTCTGATAATTATTTTGCATTGGCGGCATCCCTTGCAATGCTTCTGCTGGTTCTCTACCCAGGTGATCACGGAGGTATTTAAAGCGTTGAGAGTGTCGTTCAGATGGGGGCGGTCATGCGCAGCGGCCCTAAGTTCGTCTCAGAATTGCACAAACTGCGTGATTTCACCACCGAAGCGCCGAATATTGACTGGAGGTAATGGAGAGTTTTGCTGCTCTTGCATCGACACAAAGCGTTCCATCAACGCCGTCGCAGCAGTCCCGTTATTCGTCTCCTCGCTCTTGTATTGCCGCGGTTCCGAAGTAAAGTTTCTTCTGATGTGCTTGGGCTGTCTTGTGCTCCTGCTCGACGGCTTCATCTGACAGTCCTCTCTGTCTGTCACTTTCGTTTATCCAGCTGTTGTTGCAGTTAACCAGTTCTGTGCGAAGTCGGTTAATTCTTTTTTTAGATGTGCCTGTAGCAACGCTGGTTCGACAGTAGCAGCGGCAGCGTCACTTCGCGAGGCACGGTCTTAAACTATGACAGAAGTGTCTGGTTCCACATCAGACCGACCGCTCTAGCAAACGCAGTTCTAAGTATTTGATTTCGTATCGGACCGCTCTAACAAGCGATTGGACCAATTAACATTTACACATTCATAACACCCGCTGCAATCGTCGAGTACATCTGTTGTGGGTCGGGTCGCCGAACGGCAATTTTAGTACAAACATTTCAGCGGTCTGTAACGTTAGCCCCCGCTTTGAACTTTAAGGACAGCACGAGCAAAGAAAGGCGAAGCGCGGTCAATAAGACCCTTGAACTTAAACTAAAGTTTTTTTTTATTATGTATATATATATATACTTACATACCACAAATAAAAAAAAGTCTAGAATTATCGAGACAGCAAACGGGCAAAACAATAAGGTCTGTGCAGCAAAGCTACAAGCGATAAATTTGATCTAGGCTTTGTAGCCCTATTCAGGACAGCCGTTAAAATATTAGGCGCAATGCACAGGACACCGTACAATCCACATCCAAGATTATCCCGATGTGTAACGAGTATCGACAGCTTAAGCACTGAGGACTACGTGAAAGCTATTTTCGCTTGGCGTGAGAAGTGACCGGTGCCCAATTTTCAGACACGTTGTCGATATGCCACCGCTACACGATTACTCAAAACAGACGTGTCGAGTGGCAGTAACTATAGCTGTAAAAACGCTATAGTCGTTTCTCTTTTATATATAAAAAAAAACCGGAGCACACTGCCTGTATGTAAATCATACGCTTTATATGAAATATCGTGGGCCTTCTGGACTGGTTTATTTTGTGAAAATGAAAACTAGGCTGGAAATACAGTCATGATTTACCCCGACCTGCGGGCCTATTGACATTGTACCGGTCGACTTTCTGATGTTGGCGCGAGTCGACCATGCTACCGAAACACCTGAGCATGTGAAGATGGGATAGACATCCTTCTCCCCGTTTAAGACTAATTAAGGTGCCGCTTAAAGCCCTTCAGATCATTTTGCCTGCTGAGCCACATACTTTTCCTGCTTTTTGATTATGTAGTGGCTATCTAGACGTTGTGCCTTCGTGCGATCTATTCGAGGAGCCTATTGTCCGTCCGACTTGGTTTCTCCCTGGCTCATTCTGTAGCTATATATTGACTTCGTTTCGTCCAGCTCTTTCGCCCTTACAATCCCTTTTGCAATTATCTCGCCCTCCTCCCACTGCGTAGACTCCTAATGGCACGAGCGGTACGGAGCCATTTCTTAAAAAAAAGACGCAACAGTACCGCATCGATAATCTCCCTCAGCTGTATTCTTTATAGCTAAATCGTCATATTTCTCCAAGTGGAAGTGTCGACTGAGCATATATATTCCGCGCTCTAAGGAGCCGACACAGACGCCTTTAGGATGCTCCTGCTAAAGTGAGATGCATTAATGTATGCACAGTTTAGCCATTCCCCCGATAAGAAACCCAGCAGGTCATTCGCAATTCTGCAGCGTGAGACTAAGTCGTTTATGACTTCTATCTGCCGAGTGCTTTTGTCGGTCTGTTTCTTTGCAACCCACTGCCATTCAACGGCAGTTCGTGCTCTCGTTAATGTTACTATTATATATATTTTGGTAGAAACCTGTGTCGAGTCATTGAATGCTTCACTATGATTTGCATAATCTTAGTGTTTGACGTGTCCTTGTATATTTCCTTAAGATAACTCGCCTTCTTCCTGTCTTTTCTTCAGTTCTAGTTCAGGATCAGCATGGTCTGCCACTTCTAGCTAATATTGGGTGTAGATTTTTTTTTTCGGATTTTTTAATGATTCTTTAATGCGGCAAATTACTTTTAGAGGCTGCGTGTCAGCTACCTAGCTGCGGTAAGGTTAGCCTGAATACGAACGTGATAATATTACCAGCATGAAAATTGAGTTGTTGCGTCAATGGCGACAATGACGGTGCTGCGGGGCCAAGACCGGGCTGACAGACTTCTGAGAGCTACAACAAGCCCGACCACTGTGTTTGAAATCGAAATTATTCAGTAATATTTTTTCTGACGCATGGCTAAATATATATATATATATATATATATATATATCAGGTCGACGGAAAACGATTTCTGTAAACAATTCACTAGAAATGACAATGTAAAAACAAAAAATTGGACCTGCCTTTAAAAATATATGATTTCGCAATTTAACTTAAAATGTACTCCTATTTAGGAAAAAGCAAGAACCATCCATTTTGCTTGGAACTATACTAAGTGCACGAAAAGACATTTTGAATAAATAAGGGCTACTTTCAAAGCATTTCGTCACGCCCAGGTGCAGTGTAACGTGGACTCACCGATTGAAGCAATCTGCACAACGCGCATGTGCATGATAGGCAACGCAAGAACTGCTGCTGATGAGAAGGAGTACTCCCGAAATGGAACCGTTCGCAAAACCAAGCAGCAGTATTGTAGCAGACAACCCACCTACTCGGCCTAAAACGCATGCTTTGCTATACGTCGTTGCTTTATGAGGTCGAGGTAAATCATGACTGTATTTCCAGCCTAGTTTTCATTTTCACAAAATAAACCAGTCCAGAAGGCCCACGATATTTAATATAAAGCGTATGATTTACATACAGGCAGTGTGCTCCGGTTTTTTTTTTATATAAAAGAGAAACAACTATAGCGTTTTCACAGCTATAGTTACTGCCACTCGACACGTCTGTGCTGAATAATCGTGTAGCGGTGCCATATCCACAACCAAGAGCCGGCAATTTTGTGGGAATGTCCACTACGCTTCTGAGAAGTCTGCTATGTCTACAAACAGTTCTCTATGTGAGCGAACCAAACTGTGAAATCCCTGAGAACTTTGTAAAATGGTGTCATATATATATATATTTTTTTTTGGAAGAGGAATTCAATGCTTTAGGCACTAACGCATAGGGCAAGTAGATGGAAACTCAGACCCTATGCAGTGTGGGACTCACCCCCGACGGTTGGACATTATTCCGCCGAGATCATACCCACTAAACGCACCTCCCCCCTTAAGCTTCACTCTCTGTCAGCCCGGCTCTCCTTTTAATAGTACTACGAGCCGACAGGAGGAGTGGTAAGTGTTCTTCGAATCAATTGGCCGAAGACCTCTCAAGGTTTGGCCCTATAGCCATAATACTGCGTTCCTCCACCTGCGAAACGATTCTTTTAGAGGCACGGGGTATTCTGTCTCTTCTGTTGCAAATCTGTCTCTCCTGAGGCGCTCCAGGTTCCCCTTTCTAACCAGTACCTCTCGTGCTACTGCAGCTCCTATATGCCAGTTAGAGGTGCCTTCACAAATGAATTGCACAAACTGTGCAATTCCCTGAGTAGGCAGGTCCGGAGGGTTCGTACAATTTAGCTCTCCGCCCAACTTCAGTCGGTTCAGCACTTTTCTTTTAGTCTCCAAAGACCGGACAGACCAACAGAGTATGGGCAGCGTCGTCTACGATACCTAGGTCACAGAGCACGCATATGTCCGTGGAGGCTTTTCCTATCCTTGACAGATATGTCTGAAAGTTGCCATGGCCCGTTATAAACCTGCGTCAGAGGTCACATCGTCAGAAAGTGATCAACCTCTCCTCCGGGTCGATTCAACCACTTCTTTATGTCAGGAATAAGGTCGCGCACGCGCGCACCCGGTGCACTATCTGGAATGGCAGCCCATTCGTTCTGCCATGCAGTTGGTGTGCCTTCTCTTTCATCCTCTCTGACTTTCCTATTAGAGCTTTCTGGGCCTCTATCCCATAATCTTTGCCTTTCCTCTGCCTTTAGGTCCAAGGGAGGAGTGCCAGCAAGGACAAGTGCAGCGGATGTGCTCACAGTCCTATAGGCCTGAGTAATCCGTAAGGCCGCGGTCCTTTGTGTTCTTCTTAACATATGTTTTAGCCCTTGTGACTCTTAAGCCGCTGTGAACCACACCAGTGCTCCAAACAACGCTATAGATTCGGCGGCCGACATAATGAGTCTCCTGCGTCCTGTTTTACTTGGCCCATGAATGTTAGGAAGGATCTTGGCTATTGTGTTGGCCACCTTCTCCGCTTTTTTCAGACCGTTTCTAGCATGGTGCATACCCCTTATTCCTCTGTCCAGATATATGCCCAAATACCTGGCTACACTGACCATCCTTATCTGGACCTCATTTAGGACAAGGTTAATGGGACGCAGTTGCTTCTTCCCTATCAGCAGAATACCTTTACTCTTCTCCAGAGCAAGAACCAACCCAGCCTCCTTCATCCATTCCTCTACAAGTTTCAGGGCTTTGTTGGCATATAATTCTATCTCTGTAGTCGTCTTAGCCTGCACCGTCACAGCCAAGTCGTTTGCGTATGCCAAAAGTTCAACTCCCACAGGGAGGTTACGTAGTCGGAGTACATCGTCGTACGCTATGTTCCCCAGAAGTGGCCCGAGGATGGAACCCTGTGGAACACATGCCATCATAGGCATCTTCTTACCCTCACAAGTGATGACATGATCTTTCAAGTAGTATGAGATTAGCCTTACCAGGTATTGTGGGACCTTCCTCTTAACTAGTGTATCCAAAATAACATTCCAAGGCAGGCTGTTAAAAAGCACTTTTCACGTCCGGCAGCACTGCAAGGTATAACTTGCGGGTGTCAGGCGTGGAGCTGTGCAGCGTTTCTGCCTTGGTCACCACTTTGTTAATAGCCGTTAAAACCGATCTGTTTTTTTGAAATCCGTATTGTGCATCGGACAACAGGCCGTTTTCTTCGGCGAAGACTCGGTGCCTCTCTGCTACAATAGGCTCCACGCCCTTTGCTAACGAACTAATCAGGCAGATAGGCCTATAACCGCCATTTCCTTTAGGCACGAGGACTACCTCCGCTGTTTTCATGTTTTCGGGATTTTTCCTTTTTTATAAGCTTATTCGTCACCTTTGCCACAACCTCAGGGAACTCTTCGAACAGAGCTTTTACAGCCATTGAAAGAATGCCGTCAGGCCCTGGTGCTTTACCTTGTTTGATTCTCTCAGCTGCTTGTAGTACTTCTACAACAGAAATCTCAGATGCATACATTTCTGATCCTTTCTCTAAACGGTTATTCTCGTAAACTCCTCTAGGAAAGTCTGCGTGCTGGGGAAACAATCTCATCAGTAGTCTCGTCCTCTTTGTATCTTTCAGAGTGGTTTTTGGAGCTCTCATTTGCAGCTTGCCTCTAACCATCTTGTACGGCTTTTCCCACGGGTCGTCGTCGAGAGTCGCAAGGAATTCTCTCCACCAATTCCTTTTGCTGTCGACAATTTTCTCTACATTTCTACAGTTTCTACAGCAGCTCTACAGTTTTGGTACTCCATTACCAGATGGGGGAGTATGTTCGCATTCTCTCTAGCTCTCTTTATGGCCCTCCTTGCTCTTAGACACTCGTTTTGGGTTTTCTCAATGTCCCTGTTCCACCAGTGTTTTCCCAGAAACGGCTTTCTTGTTTAGGATGTGTTCTTGATCTGCAGGCCTTCAGGCAAACCTTCCACAAAGCCCTCTCTAACTCCATTGCATCCCTTGGGAGCCCATCTATCTCGAAGATATTTCGTATTGCGTCTTTAATAACCACTATTCTTGATAGCGAACCGCTGCCGAGGCACGGGAGGTATTTGTCTGGTGTTCCTTGTAATTGTATACTCGATGCAGTGATGATCACTCAATTCTCCTCCTCAGCGAGTACTCTCCAATCGGTGACCAATACAGCCAACATCTCACTGCAGATCGTCAAGTCTACGCTTGACTCCTGTCCTGCTCTATGAAAGGTCGGATCAAGTCCATCATTTAAGACAACCATGTTTTTTGACGCCATCCAGTCCATCAGCAGTAAACCTCTTCTATCTGCACGGAAGGAGCCCCACACCTCTAACGCTGCATTGAAGTCTCCTGCTAGGAGCACCCTATCCGGTGTAGGAGCTTCGCCAATTGATATTGTGACGAAGTCACTGTGTAGCACTATGGCGCAATTCAAATCTGATCTAACCGACCATGTCCAACGGCCACAGCGTCCAACGTTCACCGACCGATACATGTCTCAACAGAACAAGACATGTCTCAACCAACCACAGCCTTTCGCGCCGAAACGCCAACATCATCCGCCGTCCAAACGATCATCGGCCGACACCTGGAGAGGGTCGACCTATGATCGGCAATCTAAGTCAAACCCTAACTTAACCTGTATTCTTATACGAAACAAACACAAACAACTGTAAATTTCGACCGATTTGAGAGCGGGTTGTGGCACTCTTCTGGGTGTCAGCACGCCGCGGTGTCTCGTGAGCCAATAAATATACCCGAGCAACATGGCTAAAACACACTCGTTGCTCGGTCGTGCTTTACATTAGACCATAAGCTTCGTGTTGTCATTCATCGTTCCTGAGTTCCTCGTGCTGCAGTACCCGTCCGGCTGAGTCTACATCCCCCGAGCGGACCAGCGTAACACAACAACGTTACATTTGGTGTAGATGCGACGATCCTCTCTACCAGAAGGGCGGTGAACCGACCGAGCGGACAACGGGCAGATGACAGTAAGCACACGACTAACAAACCGCACCGAGCCACGACCGACCACGGACCAGCAGCAACCGAGCACCAGCAGCAACCAGAACCAGGACCAGGACACCTCCACCGATTCAAAGATGAGTTCAACCAACCAGAGTACGACCACAACAACCAGTCCAGCCACCGACCCGTCCACACGACCACAAGACCAAAACACGACCACAACAACCAGTCCAGCCACTGAACCATCCACACGACCACGCACGACCACATCGACCACAACCCCGACTACTGACAGACCAACCACGGCCGTGGGTATCTCATTTGACTATCCACAACCGGGGCAGCCGTCTTTCCTGCAGCCCGTGTTTGCACCGCAGATACCGCTGCGGTTTGACGGCACGTCGGCCACGCGCGCCAGGGAGTGGTTGCGAGAATTCGAAAGAACGGCCGACATCAACAACTACAGCGACGAACAAAGGGTGCGGACAGCTGTGCTGTCGCTGGAGAAGACGGCTGCCTACTGACACGACGCGATTCCAACAGAGGCGAGGTCAAAAACATGGGCCGAGTTTCACCGCGAGCTCATGGCCAGGTTCGGCGACCACGGCGCAATGGCGATCGTCGCGGAGGAAACTGAAACGGCTGTTGCAAGACCAGGACACGCCATTCATCGCGCACATCGAGCAGGTCCAGCGGCTGTGCCGCGACATCGATCCGAATATGACCGACGCAGTGGTGCTCCGCTGGTTCATGAAGACCATGCGTGCAGACTACAGACCCACCTTCATTCACGCGCGGTTCAAAAGTGTCATAATGGCACGGGGTCTTTGTGCCGAGATAGATGCGATTGAACCATTCGCAAACCGACCGAACGCCCAGCCGTCCTCGACCTCAAACCGACCTACCTACAACCGACCTACATCGCCCAACATGGCACCTTATTTTTTCGGCGAGCGCCACGACTCGAACGGCACGATCTTATGCAACTGGTGCAATTACCCGGGCCACCACATAGAGAAGTGCCTCAACCGGCAGAGAGGATACCCGCCGCGCAAGAACACGCCGCCGGCTCACTGGACCCCGCCAGGCCGCTTCCGATCAGACCGCCAAGACTGACCTACGGACCTAGTGGGAGACTGCAGCGAAACAGAATCCGCATCACAGTCGCGGGCCTAGGCGTAGTGGTGGCGCTGGTGGATTTAGGAGCAGACATCTCCGCCATCAGCGCCGCCACCGTGCCGGGTCGGAAGGTGACCTTCGCGGAGGGCGCGCCGCACAATCTCGCGGCAGGTGGCACACCGATGCAAACAAAAGGGACATGTTCCCTAATTATTAGTATTGATAACAATAAAACGGCACTACCTTACGAATTCGTTATCACTAAATCCCTCAAAGAACAGATAGTGTTAGAAGAGGACTTTCTACGCACCAATCTAGCCACCATCAACCTTCAGTCCAATCAGCTTACGCTAGGCACATCACAATACTCCACACACAATGACCCCCACCCCACAGTCACAACACAACACACCAAACACCGGTTCCACACACTGACTACCACCGTCATCCCACCTCAAACCGCCCACCAAGTGACAGTGACGACCAATTCACACGCCAAACAACGACCGACACACTGTTACTGGAACCGACACCGACACTATTCCAGAAGAAAGTTAACACTACTAGGACATGTAGTGGGGGCAGACGGACTCCGACCAGACCCCGAGAAGATCAAGGCCATCGACCAGTTTCCGACTCCGACCAACCAAAAAGCCGTCCGCAGTTTCCTCGGCCTACGTTCCTGCTACCCGCCGATTCATCAAGAACTTCTCCGCGAACCGCCACCCCGCTCAACCGTCTACTTGAAAACGACACCCCCTTCCAATGGACCTCCGACCAGCAGACCGCATTCAACAACAATGTAGTATATATCATTCACCAGAAGTATAGGAAAGCATGATTGCATGTGTAAACAAGTTAACCTATTTGGACTTTGGCTGCGATGAGAAGCCCACAGATGTTATCTTTGGATGCGGCAGTGGCATTGTTAAGACTTAAAGTGGAATAATCGCTACTTACGGGAGATAACTCATAAACAAAACTGAGGACTTCAAGTCGTTTTAGTCCTCTAGGTTTGTGGTTGCTCATTATGAATAAACTTTGTAGACACTCATTCATACTAGAAATTGATGTGATCTGTTCCTCTCTCTTTCTATATATATATTTTTTCGGTTATATATATATATATATATATATATATACCAATTGAAGGTAAAACTAGAATTAGGTATTTCTTTTTATTTAAATAAATTTATAGCACATTGCAATTACTACAGCACTAAAGCAAAGGAAAAAAAAATCATACAACCAAGATATTATTTTTTTTTTACAAACACGCGGAGTTTGGATGACAAAATGTGGCACCGACGATTACCTAGCTCCCAGGTGAGCAACGAGCAAAACGTCTCTGTGTATCTGGGGCAGTAGTACGTATGCTATACAAATTACTTCAAAGTTAGTAATTTTAAAACAAAGAACATTTTACGAAACCAAACGCTGCCGTCTTGGTTGCGCGTCTGCAATACTGCTGCTGTTTTAAATATTTATACTGTTTGTTCTGCCTGAGCTGTTTCACGGTGCTCCCGGTACATGTAAAACAGTGTATGAATGCATGTACATTCAATGTTGTTAATTACTGGCTATAAACAGATGTTTTCCACACTCGCGGGTCACGGGTCGCTCTTAACATGTTAATTTGAGTTCAGGAACGGGAGGACTTCGACAGACTATAGAGCCGGCTCGACGTTTTAAACGGCGTGTTCGTCTGATGGATTGGTTATCAATATTAGTTGGTGATTTCGGTTTCGATCTGAGCGGTGGCACGCAAGCGGAGCTCACAGGAAAACACGGGAAAACGCAAGTTTTAGTTTAAAAAAATCTCCGACTCGAGTCGCGACGGAAGCGGCCTTGTGTACAGAGTATGAAGATTCGTGTGAAAGTGTTTTTGGAAATTTATGTGAAAAGAGGACACTTATGAGTGCACTGAGGTGCGTTGGGCTACAACGGTCGACGGGGCAACACACCACTAGGCAGACAAAGACAAAAGCAGATTATCTGCAAGGCGTATGGTCGTACAAGTACTACGTAAAGCAACGAAGTACCAGAACGCTCTACGGCAATAGATACTCGCCTCTGTCGAGGGTACCATGTCCCCCCAAAGCCACAAACCAGCTCACTAACGAGACCCCGGTGAGTCGAAATAGTTCTAACTAAATAAAAAAAACAACGCTAATTTCCCAGGTTGGCGAGGCTTACAGCAGGCTACGATGGACAAAAGGGCACTTTCTTCTACCAAAGGCTTTAGAGATTCAGAGAGGTAACGCGATTTCGGTGCTCGGAACTATGAAAGACTAGATGGACCCGCGTCTTTGCGTCAGGGGTCGGGCAAGACTCCCACTCGGACACGAGTGATAGATGAGGAGTGAACCCCGGCGCCGTGGACTTAAACATTCAAATGTATATTTAATTCCTAAATAAATACGATAATGTTAAAAGAGGACCAAAAAAATAACTAAATTAAATGTAATTTTTCTTTAATCTGTAGAACTTAATTGTGTTCGACACGATTCTTGCGAAGATATAGCTCCTGTCATATATTTCTTTAAATATACTGACCCATTCCAGTCCTAATCCACCTTCTATCATCTTGTTTTAAAGAGTATTTCTATCGACCGTATCGTAGGCTCGTTGGATATCTAGGAATGTTGCGAGCCCGTTTTCTAGATCTGGCTCTTTATATACTTTCCGTTAGTACGAAAAGGCTATCCTCTGTTCCCTCACATTAGAAGTGTAAAACAGGGACTGGAACGAATATTTGATTATATGGACGAGATGGGGCTTAGCATAAACTGGCAAAAGACAGTAGCAGTTAAGTTTCGACGAGGGGGTCGATTACCAAAAAACGACGTTATTCAAGCTAGGGGCAATGTAGTACAATTTGTAAATAAATTTACTTATCTGGGTGTCACTATAACGTCGAATGGTAGCAGTTTCCGAAGACATATAGAAAGCAGAGTGGGAAAAGCAATCCGAGCGGCAGCAGCAATTAAGAGCCCGCAAATGTTTCAATACATACCGCCTCCGCTCTTTTCAAAATTAAAATAGAATCAATAGCAACATTCGGTATATCACTTATATGGGAAAAATTAGGAGAAGCAGAACTGCAGTTACTAGATAGAGCCAGATTTTTCTTATGAAACGGGTTTTGGGTTTAGCCAATTCAAGTAAGAATAGAATAGTTCATATCTTAGAGGGGGGAGTTTAATGACACAGGAATTGCAACTTCGATGAATTTTACCTAGGACGAAAGCGTTTGAGGCTTATACTTTGAAGTGGACGGAAAAATTGAAGGGAATCGATTTAGGAATATATAATACGGTAGCGATGACAAGCACGGCCTGGCGAGCAGCGGGATATAAGGGCAGACATTTAACTACGGCGTTTGCAGCCCACGGGTTTCATCGCGTGTTATGTAGCACGGAAGAATTCCACGATCCTCAAGAGTGTTGCAGGTGCACGAGGTGCTCTGCCCAGTGCGATAGATACCACGCCGCAGCATGTCCTGCAGTTCAGTCAATAGCTGAGCTAGCAAGATGAGAGAAGACCCAATGACGTGAGGAAGCACTAGTTGTGTCTGATGTATATGTTTATAATTTTACTTAACCTGGGTGTTAATAAACCATAATAATTAGAAGTGTTTTAAACCGAGAAAGAGCGGGTTAACCGCATGCGCATGTGGACGCCCTCTCTGGCTACGGGGGGACGGCGAGACCAGTAAACCGGGCTATTACACCCCCGATTCCCCTCAGTAGTTTGTAGTAATGCTAACAGCACTTCCCTGGTGGGGGGGAGGACATGACTGGATTTTAGTGGGTTGGAGACCCACACTACCGGCCAACACTTGCAGTTGAGGACAATCCTGCAGTGATGACCGTGTGTGCGTTCCGCATTTTCAAGAAAGTCTTCTAAAAAAATCCTTTTTTTTAATCGACCTATTCTAAAACCACTCTGCCTTAGTTTTATTAGTTTTATCTCTTCAACCTCGCCTGTCCCTAAGGATGGCAGCAATATCCTGTATGCAATGCTTGTTACCGTTATTGGTCTTCGATTGGACAATTTTGTGTTTTCCATCCCTGGCTTGGTCTGAAGGCAATTTTTCTTGTTAACCGTTTTTAAGGGATCTGTTCTTCAGAAGGGATCTTGTTGAATTCACCTACCAGGTACGCGTACATTGGCGTACCAATACTCTTATTCAATTTTAGCGATACCCCATCCTCTCTACATGCAGTTTTGTCGTTTTTTGACCTAATAATCTGTTCGACTTGTTTTTTAGTTGTGCGCCAGCCAATATCCGCTCTTCTTACATGTGTGTGTTAATTCTGTAGTTCATATCGTTTAGCCTCAAACATAGTATTTAGTGTCTCATTTATCTCTTGTTATGCGTATTTTTTTTCCTCTCCTCTTTCTACCAGCTATTTCATCCTGCTGCTTTATGTATTCTCAGAAACGTATAATCTTTTCCTGCGTTATTGTTTGTTGTGTTTCCTGAATCATTAAGTTCATAACTTTGTCAATACACGTGTTTACAATTCAGATTTTTGCTCTTTGGTTAGCCAGCACGTTGTTGAGGGTCGACTTCTTTTTTGCTTCTGTATACGTGTACGTTCCTACTTATTTTATACTTAGTTCATATTCTTTAGGCTTGCTTTGCTACACAAGTTTTCTAAATCTCTACCGGCAGCATCGGCATCTTTATCAAGGTAAAATAGATGCGCATTGAAATCCCCCATAGTTATGGTCTTTATGTCCTCTTTAACAAGCTTCTTAATTGTTTCATAGAATATCTTGTTTTTCTTTTCTGTATTGCTGGGCGGTATCTAACTACAACTCTTAGGCAGCCTGGCTCTTTTCCTATTTCGTCTGACTTCTATTAGGTCACTTCCTTCACGTGCCTCAACAACCCCTACATGGTGACTTTTCCTATCAGTACTCCAACTTCTCTCAATCTGTTTTGTGACACTTTTCTGTTTTCATCTATTCGTCCTACATCTTTACGTAACGGTGAAGTTTCTACTTGAAGCAAGTGTGTCTCAAACACCGTTAGCACATCCAGACTAATCTCTTTTATTATTCTGTATAGCATCTCCCATTTTTCCTGTTTTCGTCTATTTATATATCCAATTTTGAGGGAATGACGCTATTGCTGTGGATCGGATTTGAGTCCTCCATTCGCATTTCCCGTGGACCCAGCAATCTCTGCTCCCCCATCTCCCTCTCCCACCATAACTCCCGTGCGGTATTTGGTATTCAACCGCATGCCATTGTTGCAAGCGTGCTTCCCCGTGTCCCTTCGTTATCCAGTTGTTGTTATATCAGTATATACCCTGCCCTCCTTCCGTAAATTCCCCAGTTCCAGTTGTTGCTCCTGTTTTATTCCCTATGGTAATTTTGTTGGTTGATTTTCTGCCAGCCTTCTCTGTTGTAGTTCCTTTGCTCCTCTGTAATTTCTGTTGCTTCCGTCGTAGTTGTAGTGTCCACCACCCCCATGACTGGCCGGCGACCGTTACGAGTTCGCCATTCTCTCGCTCAAACAACACACGTCCTCTGCCTGGCTCGCACCAACGACTACTAACTCATTTATTCGCATGCCTCCTTATATACTCACAGATTGACCGCGCATTAGTGGCTTCCCGCGTCTTCGCTAGTAGGTGGCGGCATCTTCTAATTGGCGCCATGATTTAGCTTGCTTCGGCATTGCCGCTAACCGAGGCTGTCTATGCCGCGCTGCTTAACGGACACTGCTATCCTACATTCTCCCCCTTCGCAGGCTTGTTTTGAATTCTATCCCGTCTTTACTCACGAACTCCCGTGAATGGCTTGGTGCGCGTCTTACCCGCCGTGGACGTCCTTCAGAGCGGTGCGCTGTCGTCTTCATGTTCATCATGTGGCGCACCCGGCGGCGGCTGGCCTCCGTATACTCACCCAGTCGCCGGGCAACGACCGCACGAACCTGGTTCCGACTGCCGTTCTTCTCCCGTCTGCGTGCTCCTTCGGTTCGTCCACTCGCGCTCGCTCATCCTCATGTGCATCCTCCGCCGCCTCCAGGCATTCGCCGTTGGCCCAACGATCCCAGCGTGGCCGCTCCTCCACGCCGATCGCCCTGCACATTCTGCCGCGTTCGTACACTTCCGGCCGAAATAGCCAAACTTGCCACACTTTCGGCTCCTCACTTGTTTTGGCCGGGCACATTTCGGCCCCGTACTCGTGCCTCGTCCATCCGCACGCCTGGCATCCATCCGTTCCGTGTTCTCGCCCTGCCGCCAGCCTAGGTCCGCCTTCGTTCCGCCGGCCCCTCGCTCACCAACTCGTGTCGTCCTGCAATCCACACTGGCTTCCGTGACGCACCTCTCCACGTGTAACGCGGGCCGTTAGGGCCTGTTCGACTGTCCCGTACTCGTGGCTTTTCCATCCGCGCACGATCCACCTGCTCCGCGTTCTCGCCCTGCCAACAGCCTTGGCTTCTTTCCGGTGGCCCTTCGCTTCCCGAACCTCGTTCACCTACTCGTTTCCTCCTGCGATCCATCTGGCATCCGTGACGCACCTCTCCTCGTGTAGCGCGGCCGTCCAGTTCGACCCGCAAGGCCTCTTCGAGGAGGAGCTTTTCTCTCACCTGTGGCCTTGTTGTCCCAGAATGAGGCGGCTCCTCAACACACCAGGGTTCGAACGTCGAGCTTGCACCTCACCACCAGTCACCGCAGTGCCGCTAAATACTCACCGTTGTCTTCACCGGCAACAGCTGCCAAATTCGTCGTCGGCAACGGCTGTTTCTTGGTGTTCCATGAACATCTCCGTTGAACAGCTTCGTCACCATCCTGACGTAGTCACCTCGCCGTGCTCCTCCGACTCCGTGCCTGGTGCCATTTCCTCGACGGCGTTGTTGGCCGGTCCATGGATCGCACAACAGGAGGGTGGGGGTGGCAGACCTGTGTGCATTGTTGCACTGCGCCTTTTCTTTCTTTCCGAATCCTGTCGACTGCGCCAGTTGTAGTGTCCACCACCCCCATGACCGGGCGGCGATCGTTACGAGTTCGCCATTCTCTCGCTCAAGCAACACACGTCCTCTGCCTGACTCGCGCCAACGACTACTAACTCATTTATTATTATGCCTCCTTATATACTCACAGATTGCCCGCGCATTTAGTGACTTCCCGCGTCTTCGCTAGTAGGGCATCTTCTAATTGGCGCCATGTATTTGCCTTGCTTCGGCATTGCCGCTAACCGACGACGCTGTCTATGCCTGCGCTGCTTAACGGAAACTGCTATCCTACACTGACGAACGTATCGAATCGTGGGTACGTTATTTTATGTCAGAAATACAACAAATGGGACAGATCGGGCAGAAGTTTGTAGATGTCGAGAACACATCAGTTTGAGTGGCTCAAAGGTGCATCGGCGGCCCACTGCTGTTGAATATATTTGTTAACGGCTATATTATATATTGTTTATTTGCAATCACTTGCATTTCAAAATGGTACATAATTACAATAAAGTCGCCATGTGCTACAAGTTGAGCACTTCAGCGACTGTCTCACAGGGCGAGAAAGTGTAAAGACCGCCGATGCGTCTGGCAGCTCGCTGCGTGGCATTTCGGGCATATCTTCGAGAAGACCGGCAACGACATTGATCGCCAACTTGGTGAAATCCTCGAGTTGAACACACCGTGATGATAGCCATGCACAATCCACCTTGTGTACACGTGCCGGCTAGTGCATGCAATTACATCCCAAAGCTCCCTGGCGAGGTACACATCTAACTGCGCTACCTCAGCTGAGGCCTCGGTCACTTTTCCCTGCCACGCTAACAACAATTGCTAAAGTGGTTCTGTAATAGGTGACTTAAGGTCTAACTCAAATTTGTTGTTTGTTTCCACTGCTGGTCCACAACCCGCTAGCAGGTGCACAAAGCGGTTCCTTGCCGCCCGCGGCAAGCAAATAACGCGCTTCATATATATTGTGAAGCATATTTCTAGCTGCGCAAAATTTGCCGCTGAACGATGGCCCCACGCCCTGCCAAGGCTGTAGCTCAACATTGGCTCAATTCTAAGCTCCAAAAGACGCGATGCGGCACTCAGAGACAGTCGTCGAAGGTCTCTCACATCTGTGTGATAGAGGCAATAGCCGCCCGACACCTGTCACCAATGTGCTGAGTAAAGGTCGTTCCCGTATAGTGTAGTCTCCGACCCAAATACGGGAAAGAGTTGACGAACTCAGCAGTGTGGCCACAGCAGGGTATTACGTCTGCTGCAGCCAATCGACCCCACGGCGAAACTTCATGGCTTTCGCCATAGGTGCAACGCCGAGCTCCGGCGCCATCGCGTGGCCGGCAGACGAAATGTCAACTATGGTTGACATTCTATATGACACTCTACAGGTGAACTCAACGAAACAGTGTGTCTATCTAGATCGAGTAGTTTACGAGTTGTGTCGACGGCTAAGACGAGGTGACCACACCGTTTGAATATGCGCGCGGCGGCATCAACACAGCGCGAGTGTGTGACTCTTTCCTTTTTCGACGGCCGACATGCACCCATGTTGAGCTCAGCCGGGAAAGGACTGAGCTCAACATGGACGCATCTTTAGTTAGTTAGACGTTTCGAGAAACGCCCGCGGTTCTAGTTGAAAATTAACTCATGTCAAAAGGTCCTTCGTTCAAGACAAACGTTCAGCTCAAGTTGACTTTCCGGTTTTTAAATACGCAGCGCTTTACTATCCAA
The DNA here is from genome assembly GCA_003439945.1 of Dermanyssus gallinae. Taxonomy (NCBI): domain Eukaryota; kingdom Metazoa; phylum Arthropoda; class Arachnida; order Mesostigmata; family Dermanyssidae; genus Dermanyssus; species Dermanyssus gallinae. Next base: position 1,076 of record QVRM01006531.1, on the reverse strand, counting down.
GTAAGTTTTGAATATAAAAATACCCCAACACATGCGCGGCTACACTTTCTCTCTTCGTTACATCTATATACATGTATTGTAAGTGAGTGCGAGTAACGACAACGTCTGCAGTTAGTATAGATGTAATCGTTGCAAATGAAACTGTTATATTCGGCTCAATTACGTATTGTGGTTGCTACCCTGGTTGGCACAGTGACAACTACTTTCTGTCAGAACTGTTTAAGAGTTTCAATTAATTCCAGTGCATCGGCACACATTCCACCAAATACACAATAAAACCTTGTTTTCGTGTATGTCCTTTTTGGGCTGGGTGACGGAGGTGCCAGGTCACTTAACCAGAACCTTTTCCTGACAGGAGAGTCGTAGAAGACCAATTTTTCATCGCAGGACAAAAAACTATTTAAAAAAAGGCACATTTTGAGGCCTGCTGAGCAAATAAGTGCAGACGCGCATGCGCGTCATCTTGTTGAAGTCGCTGAGCTCGTGAGGTACCCATTTGCACAGCCTGGAAGTTATTCCAAGGCGTTTTAAAAGCTGTGCTAACAGCTTGTTGGGTAATATGAAGCTCCTGGGCAAGTTTCACAGTAGTTATAGTGGGATTTTCCTGGATTTTCATTCGAAAAACCTCCTCACTGACAACACTTGGCCTTCCTGATCTAGGCTTATCTTCGAAGTTAAAATTTCCCTTTTGGAACTTCCCAAACCACTGTTGGCACATTCTGTCTGTACAACAGGCATCTCCAAACGATTTTTACAACTTTTTGTGAGCCGGCGTTGCACTCAGTCCATTTTAAACTCATGGAGTAGAATTGCCCGAATTTGGCATTTTTCTACCTCCATTTTGCAGCACTTTTACGAACAAAACGGCTAAACAGATTTCAATAGTTGAGACCAGCAGATTCCCCGCTCTTTTCACACGAAAGCAACAAAGAGTGAGCCAATGATCTATGCCTAGGCGGCCGGGGCGGGCGCTGTGAAAGCCGCGCAAGCGCCAATCCGAAAAGACTTTTTTGATGACCCAATATTATTATTATGATTATAAAATAATATAGTTAATGTTGTAAACGCTTCAGCGG
>QVRM01006530.1:0-55993 GCA_003439945.1 Dermanyssus gallinae | reverse complement strand
CTTCCTGATCTCTGCGGGCGAACGTCGCGGTCGCTCTCGGGTTGTTCTAACCAGAAAGTTCCGTTCGGCCAACCATTCCATTAGAGATTGTCCCCGAAAGTTGGTGCGCCTCTACCCCAAAGCACAGATGCTGCGTTGAAGTCTCCCGTGATAATCTGGCCTGATCCCGTTATGACGCTGACGTCCAGTGCCTCAAGTATTTTGCAAATTCCTCTTGGCCTCTGTTGGGAGAAAAGTAGCAGCTATAGAATACTGGCCTTCCATCAATCTGTTCCAGGTAGACCCCTTACCTGGTCCCTGTCCTGGATTGCGATGTCTTTTCGACGGTTTGTCCACCAGATCGCGGTGTCCGTCTTTCTTCTACTGTCCATACCCTTTGTCCCGCTGCCTTTGCCAGGTTCTCGTTTGGCTCTGACAAAAGGTATAGGTCAACTCCCAACCGGTCTACTGCTGCCGCAAGGAGTCATGTGCGGCCCTGCATCTATTGAGATAACCTGCAAGACCTTCATTTCCATAGCTTGTCGAGATTTCCTGATCCGTTCTTGCCGCCATAGCTGCATCTGCCGTTGCATTTCTAGCTAAAGTGGGAAACTTTGTCGTGTGTCTTCTACTTGGTCTCTTCTAACCACGTTCCTCCGTTTCATGGCTTGCCCTAGTCTTCTCTGTTGCCGGGCACCTAAGATTTTGAGCCGGATGTCTCCGTTAGCCGCCCCCTCGACCTGAACCTGTACTCCAAATTGATCCGGGCAGACTTTGGTTTGCAGTTCTTTAAGAATGTCAGTGTAGAAGCCACCTTTCGTTCGGACCACCACTATGTTCGTTCTGGCGGTTCTGTGTGCGCTTTTGACGTTTTCTTTCTTTCTCTCTCCCTTTTTCTGGTCTTTCTTGAGACAGAAATTACTGGAGCGTCGAGTTGTCCTCCCCAACGTGTCTCTGCGGCCTTTCGTGCTATTACTGTGTCCAGGTCTTCCGGGAAGTGGACCACTACCGGGCGTCACTTCTGGCCCGTTTAACTGGCGTCTCGCTCCTGCGGCCCTGCGTCTTGTTCAGCCTGCTGTAGATGCGTAGTCATTTGTCGGAAGAGACTTACGACGCTTTGACCTCAACTTTTCCTTCCTCTAGTTTTCCGACCACAAGAGTTCTAGTGATCTCTGGTAATTCCTCTGCGGCGGAATCTTTGTCGTCTAGAACCATTTCTACACGGGTTTAGAAGATTGCTTTGATTCCAGGTTTGGCGACTTTACTCGGGTCACCGCCGGGAATTGCGGCGTCAAGCGGGCAAGAAGCTCTGAGTCTTTGGCCGACCCTTCGCGCATGACCACCACTTCTCTTTCTGTCAAAATGCTACCGTGAACATTCTTTGTCGTGCCATAGAGTCGTGTAGGCCAACTCTCTTTGACCAGAGTGACCACCTCCTCCTCAGTCATTGCCTCCTTCATGCGCCTGTGCAGCTCTACTGCGCGCTGCTTTTCTTTCTCTTTCCTAATCTCCTCGGCGCTGATCTCCGTCTTACATATGTTGCAGAATTGCGGATCTTCAGATGCCTTTGTGACTAGGGTCGCCTCTGAAGCATCTGCTGGCTGGAGCTCGGTCTCCAGCTTTAGAGCCTCTTCTAGCTTACTTCGCAGCTCTGCCAGTTCGAGACGGCCATCTTAGTGAAATCTCCTGGCCGCTCTGTGTAGCTTCTTTGAAACCCTTTTGATGTCAGTTTGGGTCTTAGTGTGCTTCACGGTAAGTGCTTCCGATTTGGACGCACTTTTTTGTAGTGCTTCAATCATGGGAGTCCAATCTATAAGTTGTTTCGCTCGCTTTTCTCACTTCTTTGTGGCCCGTTTCTTCGGGCTTCTCTGGAGCGCCCTGGAGCATTCGTTCAGCCCTAGCTCCTGCCGCTTCTTGATCAATGGGGATCCTTATCGTAGCTACCGAGCCAGTTTCCAGTCTGCCGCCAGTCTCTTCTATCTGAGCTCCCGTTCGCCTAGCATTCGGGGCTCTTGTTAGGGCCTTTCCTTGGGAACGATTTCCTCCGTCCATACAGTCCGTAATGGAATCTTCGTCCATGCTCAGGTTACGCTTCTTCACTCCCTAGTCCTTTGTCCGGGCGTAGGTTGCCTGGTAGACAGCAGCGATGAGTTTTCTCCACCTGTGTCTTATATATACCTATATCGGTACTGAGGCACTATCACGCATACATATACACAAATAAATATACACTGTCCGGTGCAATACTACCTCATTTAGTATACTGCGTATATAGACTGTGTGATACAATATTGCGATATATACTGCGCCATATATAATACACAATATCTATACGCTAGTCTATATATACAGAGTGTGGTAAAGTAATTTGGTTTTTTGCTATCTATCTGTAATCACGCCAGACACTTTTTATAAAATGCATTGTTACACTGCGTTAGCTGAGCTGCCGTTACATTCAAATTTGAATTTAAAAAAACGTGTACATCCGCTCTAAATACGTTTACATCGGCAGTAGTACGGGACCCGGAACGGGAAGTGCTTGATATCGTAATCAGGCCGCAATGCTTCCTTATTGTAGATTATATCATAAAAGATCGCTTAGGCATGAATATTTGCGTAGTTCGTTTGCCCTGCTTAACTTGATTGACTGCGATGCAGAGCCAAATGCACCAGGATTTAAGATGGAGGTTTGAGAGCATCTGTGCCCGGCGCTGCGCGTGCTTGATGGTCCGTGGCACCCTACGACACTGGCGGGTCCCACAGCCACACGAGAAAGGAACTGAGACGTCCGATTCAAAAAGGGCTACACGCCATAGCCCTAGTCTCGCTGTAAAAACTGCCTAAAAGAAAATTCAATTCAATCCAAAGGCACCTTTATCTTGTCAAAGGGGGGCATTACAAACCGTTACCTATATACATACAGTAGTCAGTTTACTTGTGTGCCGACATTTGCGCTGTTAGCGTTTCAAGTTCTTAGTGCCTTCGCCATCCGCCACAAAGCATGTTATTTACACGATCTGACTTGTTAATTGTTTTGACGATTGGTACTACCGTTTCTGAGATTGTTTAGTCGAATGCAAAATTAGTTTGATATATTTGATGAGTTTATAATACGATTGTACATGCGATAATCCATTCTGGACGTCCCGAATAGGGCTCATGACAATTGAATTTCGAGCAATGTTACATCTTAATGAGACGCGATGAAGGAATCTCCTCTGTAAACTTTCTATTGCTTCAATATATTTGTCTAAATAAGGCCGCCAAACCTCACAGCAATAGATAAACTTATGTAGAACCAAACTATTTTAAAGCCTCATGTAAACATTGTTTTAATTATCTATAAAACAACGAAAGTCGACGAGCAGCAACGTCGTGAATCATTATATATTCTTCTAAATCATAATAAATTTACTTACAAATAAAAAAAAACAACAACGAATTGTGATTTTCTATATTAGATTTGCTGCTCGGATGACTTGTGTGATAAGAGTGCTGAGATCCAGTTCCGAGGTTCCTAATGCAATTTAAAATAGGGATAGCCTCCCCATGTAGCATGTAGTCATAGGCTTATTTTAAACACAATATAGCACATTTCGGCACTAATATAAGCAGTTCGTTATCCACACACCATTTAGAAACCGCCTCAATCGTACTCTGTAGTACTTGCATTTCGCTAGAGGTGTTGGAAGCATCGTCTAGTTTTAAATCTTCAGAATAAACCTTATAAGTTATAGATTTAGAAATAACTTTTTAAGATCTTAATTGAATATGCAAGCTAAAAGTGGCTCGAGGCTTGTTCCCTGGGGAACTCCAGAGGGGCACGTACCCGACTCACTAAAGCTATTGTTTACGTGAACGTAGAACTCTCTACGAGTAAGATAACTAGCAATCCATAATGTAGAGCGAGTATCGACATTCAAGTACCTAAGCTTTTGTACAAGTTTCATATGGTTTACTCTATCAAATGTCTTCGAGAAATCAAAATATATACAATCAACGGCCAGCCTATTGTTTATCATAACAGCCCAATCTTGAGTCATTTTGACAAGTTGAGTTGCCGTGGATTTGCCTGGATAGTAAAACCACGTTGGTTCTCATCCAACAAGCATTTGGATTGAAGAAAATGAAAAATATGGTCCACTAGCAGTTTTTCAAAAATGATACATGCGATTGATGATTGAGCTACAGGTCAGTGATGATCTACAGTTGACTTTAGACTCTTTTTATGTACAGGAGTTACAACAAAAAGGGGTTCAGTTACGGAGTAAAGCTGCATTTGGTGGTTGTTTGATTTTAGTAAAAATATTATATTCTGATATTTCCAAGTGTGGACAGCTACCTCTCGAGACCACGTCGTTAGAAACACCTTCGTTAACTGAATCCCCTTGGGCAACATAAACCGACGAGAAGAAGTCCTTAAATGCATTTGCTTTAGAAGCGTCGTCTACGAGGTCTGTCAGATCTATGTTTAAAGCCGTAATGTTTTCTTTTTTCTTTACTCTTTTTTTGTTGCGTATATAAAAAACGACTTTGTGTTTTTAAAATCAAGACTAGCTTATTCCATTATACGATGTCTTCTAGTTGCCTTCCTCAAACAGCTGGCTCTCTCGTAAATATTATTCGTAACTGTTTATATAGTAGTATAAGTAGTCAGCTGTTCACGACTGCTGTGTTGACGTGTTTTGATGCGCTCCGCAAGGCTGTGGTTTTATTGGTGGTTCTGTAGCGTTCACAAAGAGAAATTGTACCGTGACGGACAGAGTGCAGTTCCTAGAACTTCCTGGATATATTCCACAATTTCTTACTGCCTGGGAAAACACAATTTTCCAACTTCCATAAGCGGACGTTCCACGCTCCAGAGCGACTCATCGATTACATTTAAACAGAGTAGCAGCATCTAAGCACAACAGTGAAACCCGTGATGTGGCTGGTGATTATGGTGAACGTTCAAGAGTGTGAATAACTTTACTCCGTAGATAATTTTGACTACCACATAGGAACATTTTTAAATATAGTCCAGGTAAGGGCCGGCCAGTCGCTAAAGTGCCCGTATAAACGCCGCGGCTACAGTGGGTCAGCGGTTGAGTGGCGAACTACTGTGTGCAAGTCTTGGTTTCGAATCCCCCATATTGTTTTTTTTAAGTATTTTTATTGATTTATTTTTATTTGCGGCCGCTAACACCGTAACGGGCGCAAGGTGCCGGTCGAACACTCTCCGCCGCTAAAACCGCGCGAGACTGGACTACCTGTTCAGTCGGCAACAACACCAGCCGACACACGTGGGCCGGGTGACCGTACAGTTCGTGCGGGAGGAGAAAAACGCGCAACGTCGAGCCCAATTCAAGACGCGCGGGTGAAAGACGAGTGAGTATCGCAAGATGATCCGCCTGGTACAAGCGTGGATGCGAAAACTGAGGTTAGAGATGAACCTCAGATCCACGAGGAGCAGCCCGACGACGCAGGATTCATCACAGTGGTTCGCGGTAGGCCGCAGGCGCCGAATATTGTAGTAGCAAGGCGGGAAGCAGTAATATTCTCTGCTGACGAGGACAAGCTGCGGAATAATTTAAATGAAGTCTGCGACCCGAAGAATAACGTCATGTCCACGACAGAACATGTGATCTTAACTTTTACGGGCAACCATTTCCCGTTGGAAGTCCGCTTGGGTCTAAAGCAGCATGGAGTTGTGTTGTACCGAGATCCAATGCAGTGCTTCAAGTTCTACAGTATGGATCACTTTGCCGCTGATTGTAAGGTTCTGAAGTGTAGGAGGTAGTGGCTTCCTGGAACATCTTAGAAAGGAGTGCAAAGCTCGGGCCAGGTGTTGCCTATGTAATGGCGAACTCGAGGCTACATGGGGTTCTTGTCTTGCTAGATTGAGTCGTATAGAGATGTTAAAGCGCGTCTCGCGTAACAATATCGAGAAACAGCCGAACGCTGCAGCCGTGACGCTTTGCGCCCCCGTCGAATACGTTCAAGCCTCCGAAAACTTTACGAAACGCAGTTGGTCGTCTGTTGTAAAGAACGGCATTAAAGTCAGTGACACCACCGCCATAAACCGAGAAGTCGACCCCGGAGCAAGGTCTACGAGGAAGGTGGCACCCTCAGCCGACATTGGCTGCTGATCTAGTACAGGGGCTACTGGACAGAATCGTTCCTTGCATAATAGAAGCAATTCAAACAGCAGTCACCAGCGTTAATGAAAAGCTGCTTCCCTCCTTGCTCCCCAGAGTCTCCGTAGAAGAGTGACAAGCCGACTAAAATGATCGGCAGCACTCCCTTTGAAGTCTCAATACAAGAATTCTTAGAAACATCTCTGCGAGAAACACTTCGCGCGTCGTCGTATAGGCTTGGTGCAGAGTTAACCAAGAGCGATAAGCCTCGAGACGGATCGTGACTGCCTTACACAACAATTACTGACGTCCTAGCATCAAAGAAACCTTAATCTAGTCAAAACAAAAGGTCGACAATTTGATCTTTTCAGTGGAACTGTAAAGGTATTAAATCAAGTTTACGATTACTTCCCTTAACGGATCAATTCGACGTGTTAGTTATTACTGAGACCTGGGCCGCCAAGCCCACAGTCATCCCCGATTGGCGTGTACCGGAATGTCTAGGTACCCAGTCAGAAGGACCAGGTCGAACGAGTGGAGGAGTTGCTGTCATATATAATAGTAAACTTCCAGGAATTCATCCCTGCTACAGTAAAGACGATTGCGTAATCCTTACGGGGGACACAATAAACGTGATTGCAGCCTACTCTAGTCCATCGGAGGATACGGAAATTCTGGTGGAGAAAGTAATAGCGTGTCTAGATATGGTAGACTTGCAGAAAATAACTGTACTCTGCGGCGATCTCAACTGTCCACTTACTAAGGCAAAGCATCCAAAAACAGCGTCACCGTTGAACGTACTGGCGTCTCGGAGCATGTGGGTTGTATCTACAGCCGATGACTCGAAATTTATCGCGCCGCAAGGACAATCGACAATAGATATATTTGCTACAAATGCTGATTCGCGTAACGTGGAATATAAATAAATACAACGGGATACCCTGGCGTTTGGAGTGAAGTGGCATTTACCAGTTGCAATGAATATCTCACTTGGCCCGCTAACTTTCTACAGCAAGCGGCCTTCTCTGAGTCGTACACTCGACATCACACGACTGAAAACCGTTTCTCGAAGTGTTCTTCCTGTTCCAGTCCTAATTGACGTAGAGTCATGTGCTTGCAGGCTCCGTACCGTCATTACCGGTAGCACCCGGCCAAAACGAGCTCGTAGTAAGTTTGTCCCACGGTACAATCAGCAGTGCCGCTCCTTCAAGCACTACATGGTGCAAGCATACATCCTAGCTCGTACACGCCCTGAGATGATGCCTCTTTACACTTAACTAAGCCGCGCGTACAAGAAAGTGGTAAAGGAAGCTATAAAGGAGCATGAAGAGCGAAGTGAGTACAAGTTACTGGTCGAGGCACACCAATCACCACTCAAAAGGTTGCGTGCCGATAGACGCGCCACTGCATGTCCAATCCAGCCTGAGAAGTTAAACGAGCACTTTCGTAAAATATTTGCCGGTGCGGTAACCATCCCAAGCGATGCTCCTGTAGTATTTTCTGCATAGAGCGAGCGAATCCAGGAAGCTCGCCAGGCCCTGTCTCGCCCTTTTATCGACTCGGAAGTAACTGAAGCAATGGTAAAGGCGCCGCTGGGTAAGGCACCGGACCTGACCTAGTGGTACACGAACATCTTCGGCAGGCCACGTTGTTAGTGCCGTGTTTCACTGCTCTTTTCAATGAAGTGCTTAGAACATCCCAATTACCCGTGGAATAGAGGACCAGTCTTCTTAGTATCATTGCTAAGGGAAAGGGAGACCCGCTGGCTTCATCATCTTACCGAGGAATAACGAAAAAGAGCGTCATATATAAGCTTCTGTCAGCCATCTCTGGTAATAATAGACGATGGGGTTGCTGAGCATGCGCCGATCACCCAGACCACCGGTGTTGCTCAGGGTGATAACCTGAGTCCTCTGTTGTTCTCAATGTTGGTAAGCGATCTCCCGGCGGAAATACATAATCGGCATTCACAAGTGGAAATGTTTATGTATGCCGATGATTTAGTATTGTTCTCATGAAGTTGCTTTCACTTGCAGCAGTCGCTTGTAACTCTACAGGGTTATGCAAACCGGAACAAATTGGAGATCAATGCGGGCAATACAGAAGCGAAGAAATTCCGACGAGGAGAAAGACTGGCTAAAAGCGATGAGCTCCGACTGAATTTTGAAATAATCTAAATCGTTTCATATTTTCCCTACCTGGGGGTCGTATTTTCTTCACGTGGCACAAGCTTCCCCAAGCATGTTAAAGAAAGAGTCCGAAGATGTACAACCTGCCGAAGACGACGGTTTTTAGAGAACACGTCTTAGACCGGGAAAATAAAATAGCCGACATCGACCCGCTGTTTTATAAAACGAGAGCAATGACGTCGTATTTGCCTGAAGTTATGAGAACCGGCATCTAATCACCAAATTTGCCGTCCACGGCTTCCATCTGAGGATCTGTGCGCGCGAGAAATTTCATGAAATCTCGGCGGAGTGTATGTGTACATTTTGTGGCTGCCCGTGTGATCTATATCACCTTCAGCGTTGTGAAAGAGTAATTCCGCTGTCTCAACTCTGGAAATGCGATGTCTATGATGTATAACCGTAAACCAATCATTGGTTAATAAAACGACTACTACTGTTTATATCGTGATAACACTTGAATAAAGATGATTGTTTATCCGCTAATGAAGCCAGTTAGTTTGTGATCATGTATTTATTACCGTCTTCCGTGACTGTGAAGCTAAATGTGTGACCATTTGCTTGGGGTTTCTAAATTGCAGTTGCTGTAGTTGTTCTCATAACTGCGGACATCGGTTTATTTCTCTGGACTCTGGAAGAAATACGTCGGGAACGGCCTGGACCTTTAGTTGTAAATTCTATAATCGGAAGGATATTTGTCAAGCCTCCAATTTACTCGTATCAATCGCTCTACGTATTCAACTTAACCAATCATAAAGACTTTGTGGCTGGAAAACTGCCTATTGTGCATGAGATCGGTCCTTATGTGTACAGGTAAGATTACAGCGGTACACATATTTTTTAAGATGTATTTTATAAGGAATGTGCCACAATAATACACATTAATACAGTAACCGTACCCCTGTTTGCGCCTTGATGCGTACCAGGTGAGGCATAACAAACCATCTCTATCAAATACTCTACTATGCGAATACTTTCGATTACGGCTGTAACAACCGAGCAAAATGGCTTAGTGGCAAAGCCATTGCCTTGCATTCGGGAGGACTGGGTTCGAGACCCAGACCGGCCACTATTAAATTGGTTTGCATGGTTTCCAATTTAGACAAGGTAAACGCCGGAGTGGATTAAAATTAGCCATGACATGAATAAACCGTACACGGGGAATTGCCTTACGGAAAATCTAAGAAAAAAAAAGAAAAAAAGGCAATATTCTCAACACCTGAGACACCTTAGTTTGGACCCTCCACGATCTTTTGAATATATCCATATTAATGCATTTTAATATGTTTAACACAAATTGTTGTTACACAAAAACCTGGGATTTATTAGTAAATGAAACGAGCAGGATGTGGGAAGGAGGGCTCAAGTTTAACAAAGAAGTTAAAAGGGAGAAAACGATAAGATTGGGGCATGAAGAATTGGACGCCATCCTCAGAGGCTCACCAAGCCACTCACTTCGCCTGCTCATCCCGGACATAAAAAAGTGGATAGACCGCCCGGCGGAAGAAATTAACTTTTTCTTACGCAGTGTTCTACTGGCCACGGTGACTTTAAAAGCTATCTCTCTCGTATAGGCAAAGCTCCCTCAAAAACTTGCGTGCACTGTGAGGACGACGTCGACGGTGACCCTGAGCACACTCTTCTAAAATGCAACAGACTAGAGCAGGCAAGAACAACCGCCATAGCGCTGCTAAGATTGAAATGTTCCAGAGAAGGAGAACAACGAGGAGCCAATACACCAGACCCGCCGAAAAGCAACATGTGGAACACATATGCAGCACAACGTCGGCATGGAACCTGGGTGAGGAAATGGCATCTGCAGTAATGAAAAGGAAAGCCGAGCTTGGCAGGTACAGAAGAGAACGGATAGCGCTTATGACATCAACAGATAAAGTCGCTTGTAGTCAAACGGGTTCGCAGGCGTTGGGACAACCACGTCGGACCGGTGGGCGAACCCGTGAGTGACCTCGGTCAAATGATTGTTCTATGGATATCTGGACCATTAGAAAGTGAAGTTTAAGGGGGAGGTGTGTGCACTTAATTATACTTTATATATATATATATATATATATATATATATATATATATATATATATACATATATGTATATATATATATATATATACATATATGTATATATATATATATATATATATATATATACATATATGTATATATATATATATATATATATATATGATGGCCCTCCTGATGGCCCATAGCACTGTTTTATGGAGATCTGGGTCATCAGAGAGTGAAGTTTAAGGGGGGAGGTGCGTTTAGTGGGTATGGGTATCAGCGGCGTAACATCCATCCGCTGGGGTCGAGTCCCACACAGCTCGAGATGGAAACTCCTTTCTCGTAGCAGTAGTGCGTAACTGCACTTAACCCTCCTCCACAAAAAAAAAAAAAAAAATATATATATATATATATATATATTTATGTATATATATATGGACCGACATAGCCCGTTGGCAAATTAATTTGTTATATATATATCATTTTTATTATTAAATTCTGCACAACGGAAGACACTTCACTAGCTTGCGTAGCAAAAAGCTAATACCCAGATTAAGGAAAGTCATGAAAAGTCGATATTTTACGTTAACGCCTTTTCATGAAAAATCGTAAAATTTTTCCATTGCGACCAAAAATGTACGTCCGGAAGACCACTCTCACGCAATGCAAATTTAATGCCCATCATTTTCGTATCAAGGTGATGGTGCTGCGTTACGTAGTTGTCAAGTCACTAAGCTTTTTCGACAGTCATAGTTGTTATGTTTTACGTGCAAGTTTTCACGTTCAGAACCGTAAAAATTTGCCAAGACGTTTCCGCCCCCTCCTTCCACTAGGAACATTTATTCTCTTGTTGAGTTCTACCAAACCTCAAAATATGTACCTAACTTTCTCATACGCCCTATGGAAATATGCATGCCTTCGCTTTCGATATGGCTATCGAAAAAGCTTAGTGACTTGACAACTACGTAACGCAGGACCATCACCTTGATACGAAAATGATGGGCATTAAATTTGCTATTGCGCGAGAGTGGTCTTTCGGACGTACATTTTTTGTCGCATTGGAAAAATGTTACGATTTTTCATGAAAAGGCGTTAACGTAAAATATCGACTTTTCATGACTTTCCTTAATCTGGGGATTAGCTTTTTGCTACGCAAGCTAGTGAAGAGTCTTGTGCAGAATTTTCCTCCGAACACGCCGGTGTAATCGGTTTCTTCATGCGTTGACTGGTTCTGCCGCAAACAGAGATTTCGCACAACTATGTAGGAAAAAAAGGCAGAAAATCTACTTTTATAAATATCACTCTCTCTCCTAAACAAGACGTTTCCACGTCTTCCCTACATAGGGAAAACTTATTTTCTTGCCGAGTTCTATCAAACCTTGAAATGCGTGCACAACAATATGAATGACCCTGTATATATATATATATATATATACGAGGTGTGTTCAAAAAGTATCGCAATTTGTTGAATTTTCGCGGGTTACGTATATTCGAATTTCGATTTTTTGTGGCGTTATGTTGGTACTCATGTCTCTCACTTATGCCGACAAGCTCGGCCATTTTGAATGTTCACTTAATTGTTGACAGCTGCTTTGCTTGCACGTGTTTTGGATCGTCTTCGATTTTTACCTATTCAAAAAAATGGATCAAAGAACCTGTATCAAATTTTGTGTGAAAAACGAAATTAAGTGCGCGGATGCATTCCGAATGTTGACTGTGGCATACGGAGAAGCTACCTTGGACCGAAGCAACGTTTATCGGTGGTACAAAATGTTCTCAGAAGGCCGAGAAGATGTGAACGACGAAGAGCGTGCCGGACGCCCGAGCACTTCAACAACAGACGAAAAAATTAATGAAGTGGAGAAAATAGTATTGGCCAATCGTCGAATCACCGTTAGAGAAGTTGCTGAGGACCTAAACATATCGATTAGCTCGTGCCATTCGATTTTTATCAATGATTTGGGCATGAGACGGGTCGCCGCGAAATTTGTACCAAAATTGCTCAATTGAGACCAAAAACAGCATCGCATGAACATTGCTAATGAGATGTTGGACTCTGTCCGCGACGACCCAAATTTGCTCCAGAGGGTCATAACTGGTGACGAATCGTGGGTTTATGGTTATGACGTGGAAACCAAAGCTCAATCATCTCAATGGAAGCTGCCGCACGAACCAAGACAGAAAAAAGCGCGCCAAGTTCGGTCGAATGTGAAAGTTTTGCTGACAGTTTTCTTCGATTGCAGGGGCGTGGTGCATCATGAGTTATTGCCACAGGGTAGAACGGTCAATAAGGAATATTACCTGCAAGTTATGCGCAATTTGCGCGAAGCAATCCGCCAGAAACGCCCGGATTTGTGGAAGAACAAAAATTGGCTTTTGCACCACGATAACGCCCCTGCTCACACATCGTTGCTTGTGCGCGAGTTTTTGGCCAAAAACAACACACTAATGATGCCGCAGCCACCGTATTCCCCAGATCTGGCCCCCTGTGACTTTTTCTTGTTCCCTAAACTGAAGAGGCCCATGAAAGGACGACGTTACGCTACGCTTGACGAGATAAAGACGGCATCGAAGGAGGAGCTGAACAAGGTTAAAAAAAATGGTTTTTTGAAGTGCTTCGAAGATTGGAAAAACCGTTGGCACAAGTGTATAATATCTCATGGGGATTACTTTGAAGGGGACAAAATAGATATTCATGAATAAATGAATAATTTTTGAAAAAACACAAAAGTCGCGATAACGATTAAACACACTATGTATACCTGTCGGACGCCTGGCCAGACACGGCCTGTCTTGCGCTCACTCGGCGGGCCGGCGCCCACGTCACACCGCTCTGAATGACATTCTTGCAAGGTCGTTGCAAAAGGCCGGAATCCCTTGCGTCCTGGAACCGCCTGGTCTTTCTAGAGACGATGGCAAGCGGCCCGACGGCTTGACTTTGATACCTTTCTACAAGGGTCGTTCCCTGGTGTGGGATGCGACGGTGACCGACTCTCTGACCCCCTCCCTTGTCGGTCCTGGCGCTTCTCGCCCAGGAACTGCCGCTTCCCGCGCCGAGACATCAAAGATAAGAAAGTATGCAAACTTAGGCCGGGCGTACCACTTTTCACCCTTCGCATTCGAGACGCTGGGTGGCCCTGGGCCCCTCACAACCACGCTAATTTCCCAGGTTGGCGACGCTTTACAGCAGGCTACGATGGACAAGAGGGCGGGCACTTTCTTCTGCCAACGGCTTTCCCTAGAGATTCAGAGAGGTAACGCGATTTTGGTTTTCGACTCCCACTCGGACACGAGTGATAGATGAGGAGTGAGCCATCGGTGCCGTGGATTTAAACATTCACATGTATATATTAAATTCCTAAATAAATGCGAACTTTGCGCAGTTTAGTGACAAAGGGCCATTTATTTGATAATGAACCTGTCTTCTACCCTGTACATCGGTACGGAGGTTGCACTTCTACTCCGCATTCGCGTATCGTTTGTAACAAGCTCGATGTTACGCAGACACCGGGCCTCGAGTTCTGTGCTCGTCGTTCTCAGCTTATTGAGCCTCACAATCGTTTGCAACGGAGACTGTCATTCCCCTCTGAACAGAGAGCGAACGCGCGCGCGAGAGAGAGGTGGCATTGACAAATAGCAAAGAAGGCGGCAGTGTGAATTAAGAAAAGACAATCAAACGAGAGAGCCATACTTTTCGATAGGCCCAATACACATGGTATCATTTCTTCTACTTTTCTCCATCTCTCTCTGTCATTCTGTTATTATCAGTGCTCGAATGCGTGCTTGCTTGTGCCACAACAACATCATCACCATCATCATGCTCATATTCATCAACAACAACAAAGACTAAGATGAACAAGAATGAGAAGAAAGAGATGCAGAAAGGGGAGAAAAAAGAAGACGAAGACGAAGAGGAAAGAATGCACCGGGTTGGAACTTCGTGTCGGTCACCGACGATTGTCGTCGCCGAGGGCTCTTTTTGTCCGCGTACGCGCGCGTGCCCGATGCAGCTCGGTCGGAACGGACGATCTAAGTGTGCGTCCGCTGGGCTCTTCGATTCCTCTCGTCGACGACGACTTCGAACGTGCGTTTCTTTCTGTTCGTGAAGCATTATCTATCTTGGACCGACTCACTTCCACCCAGTCTCTCTAGTCAGTCAGCCAGTCACTCACACGGCCACATCGGCGCGCACTCACTGATTGACTAACTCTAGTCAATCAGACTTTGGATGCACCACCTATCGACGATGCCCCGAAGGCCGACGAGTGTAAGTGTAAGTTCGAGTCCGCACCGTCTAGGTTTGTCCTTTCAGCCCACCAACCCCCTTCGTTCGTATCTTGCCACCACCTCTCTGTCCGTACCCGTTCTCTTTTATTGCGCACACTGGCTGGACTGTTTAAGGCGCCCCGGCAGGTGCAGCTTTCGAGTGGCCGAATCTCGGTGACAGTGACGGCCGAGCCTGTCCGTACTGTGGACAAAGAGCGCTGAACGTGTTCAATTGCCGCAACCCGTCGCAGCAGCAGAAGCAAGAACAACAACAACGGCAGTAACTAAGGGCACCGCTGTCTTCTTTGTCGAAGGCAAATTGGACACGTCGTGTGGTCATGCTGATTGCAGAAAATCACCGTCCCTGTACAGCAGTTGTAGTGTGTCAGTATAAGAGCGATTAATGTACTCCAGTAAAGGTAGTAGTAGCAGTTGCAGTAGCTGTAGTCGTAGTAGTAGTAGTAGTAGTAATAAAAGCATCGAAGGTCAGACGAAGGTCATTGCCAGCTAGGGTTGCGTTGTTGGGCCATCATGGTTCATAGCGTGACGAATGGCGTACGACGAAGGCAAGGTGCAAGACCTCGCAACACGCGAAACCTCGCGAAATGTGCACCACTTGCAAAGGCGTCACGCTGTTAGGGTTTCACAAGCAGGGATGCGGCAGGATCATATATATATATATATATATATATATATATATGAATAGACTTGGTCTATACCCGCTCAGGCGAGGGAGAGGAGGCAGGTTTGCAGTGCTTGCTGTGAGGCAAGGCGGCCTCTCGCCTAAAGGCCTACGGGCGGGCCACGTTTTCGTTTCATTGTTGTTGTTGTTATGTTGTTGTTGCTGCTGCTGTTGTTGTTGTTGCTGTTGGCTTGCGTTCACTCTTGCGAAGGTAGCACATGGTGCCTCAGCGGCAGGTGAGAGTAGTGAGGTGAACTCCAGGTCCAGCCGGGCCTAGTATGCAAGCAAGCAAACAACCAAGCACAGCGGCGCAAGCAAGCAGGTTCAGTAAGCAGATAAGCCGTAGTAAAAGTACTCGTAGTAATAGTAGTAGTCGTATTAGCAAGAACGGCAGCGGCGGCTGCGGCAGTAGAAGCAGCAGCTATATAGCGCCACGAGAAGGACTAGCTGCTATATAGGCAGACGAACGCTAAAGCACGCGGCGGCATAAACGTGTGGGTTCGTTTTTTTTCCGTCCGACATCATCGTGGTGCGTCGTCATGCGTATTAGGGAAGGAAGTCGTGGCCTCGTTTCTCTCGGAGCCGACGTCTATATCCTTGTTGGTTACTGCTGCTGCTGCTGTTGCTGCCGCCGCAGCAGCAAGGGCAGCAGCTGGAGCAGAAGCAGCACGTGGAACGGCGGTGGCGCTGTCGGCAGCAGCAGAAGCAGCTGGGTCAGCACCGGCAACTCTCACGATAACGAGCGCGCGCGCGGCTAAGATGACGCGACTTTGCCAAAAAGCCTCGGTTAGCAACCCCTGCAATGGTGTTGCTAGCCAACTTGGCAACTTGGTTCGGCTTGCCTCGCAATGCCTGGCTGGCTGCCCTCCTGTCCGACTGCCAGTCTTCGAGTGTGATGCAGCAGCGAACCGGTATCCGCTGGCAAACCGGAACCAAAGTTCACCTGCTTTGAGCTGCGCGTTTCGCCACTAAGAGTCCACTGATGAGGAGGAGGAGTCGGTGGTGGTCGAGGGTGAATGCGGGGGTGGTGGCAGCGGGGGGTGGTCGCGGTGGTGGCGGTAGCCGCAGTGCCACTAGCAGCTTCTGATAAAGCTATGAACGTATTCGTATATTCGGCGTAGGGGTGCGCAGTTTCGTTTCCGACGAAAATCTGAACCGGCGCATCACAGCACATACATTTGTATGCAGCAAGCGCGCCAGTTTGATTTTGGCCTTGTGCCTCTCTACTGCCTTCACTTCTTCCATCTCTTTCATCCCCTACCTCTCTCTTTCTGAGCCTATATCTCTTTCTGTTCGTCTTAATCGAAATCTATCTACCGCTGGCTCGTATCCTATAGTTTTAAATACTCTCTCTCCCTTTCGGTTATACTACTATCCGAAACGTTTTATCGTTACGTCCAGATATTAAAACGGACAGCATAAGTAAATCAGGATATATATATATATATATAGAAAATATTGTGACGATTTATTAATCATTTACAATACGTTTGCACACTCGGGAGTGCTCGCCTTAATAAAAATGGTGGTAAAAAGGTGTCACGTGAAGTTAAGAATCAGTTGTCCGTGTCCTTGCTTGATGGTAGCCCCCGTTCTTATGGACCCGGTGCGAGCGGTATAGCCTCAAGGTTCCTTGCAAAGTTAAAACGGTGAGATCCATAAGATTCCTCTTTGTGACGCCGAGCCCCAAGAACGTCCTCGCAGATTCGGAGTCCCATACACCTTTCATAGAGATAGTGATGGATCCGAATCTGCGAGGTTTTTGCGGGTCGGGGAGCGCCGCTCTTAGAAACTCGACGTCATATTTGGTGATTTTGTCTTGCCGCGCTTTTGCCAGGCCCCGGTTCGGGCCGCAAACCTCGGCATCTAAAACCCAGACCTCGGTAGGTGTTGTTATTACGAGGTTGGCCTTTAGGCCCGGTGCGCCCGGTCGACGGAATACTCGCTCACGAACCACCTCATGACACCTTTCGAGAGAAGACGCGCCACGAGATCACAGACGTCGTCATGTCTCTTTATGGTTTGTTTGTGTGTTGCATCGCACATCTGAGCGACATGAGCCAACGTCTCAGGCGCATGACACCCCTGCCTACAATGTTTGTTGTAGCCCGGGCGTCCCCTGGCCAATCTGGCAAGCGTTGGTAGTGCGTTGATTCTGAGCTTTAGTAGGTTTAAATACTCCTTACCAGATAGGTAGGGCATACCCTTAATCCAGTAATGTACAAAGGGCGTTTCGTAAACTTTTTTTAAAATGTGCCCCGTCGAACGTGTTGTGTAGTTGTTGAGACCAGTAATTGGTCTCTTGTGTAGCGGTCTCAATGGAGGTTCCCAAGCGCTCGCAAAGAAGTCTTGTTTTCGCAAGATCTTTTAAGGAACCGTTGGAGAGTAGATTTCGTGGAGGCTAGGAGGATGAGATCATCCGCAAAGGCTAAGCCCATAAGGGGGAAGTCATCAGTAAGTTGGTACCCGATATTAGTTTTGTCTAATTTTGAAAGAATGTCGTCGAGAACTAGATTAAATAAAAGGGGGATCAGACAGAGGATCTCCCTGCCTAACACCCCTAGTTGGCCGAAATGTGCGACATTCTTGTCCAAATTCTATGAGAGTTTTAGATGAGAGGTACAAGCGTTCGATATAAACAAATACCTCCGGGTATCCGCAAGTCCGGAGTGACCACAGGACGGAGTCATGACTCACCATGTCGAACACCTTACGGAGGTCGATTGAGGCGAGTCTGAGCTCACGTCCTGCAGACTTGGCATCGTTAAGGATACTATCCAGAACCGCAAGATTCTCAAAGGTACCATTATAGGGGAAAAACGCTCGCTGGATTGGGAGAAGCTTAATATATTTCTGGAGGCGTCTAGAGAGAATTTTGTTAAGCGTTCGTTGTAAGTATGAACTAATAGATAGGGGGTCGCAGATCGCTTGGGGATGTGGCGTTGTTAATTTTAGGGATGAACGCTGAGCGAGCAGTTTTATGGGCTGAGGCTATATCGCTAATTAATGTGTATGTTAAAAATACAACAGACTACTTCTAACGGGAGTTTACGGAGGGACGAAAGACAAATCCCGTCCAAGCCTAGTGCTTTAGAAGGTCCGCTACGTGGGTTTCCTTTAGGGAGATAGGGAGGGAAACCTCAAAGAGATCAGAGTTGGGAGTGTATACGGGGCAAGGGAGTGGTTCAGGGGGTGGTTGTGTCATCGTGTTGGCCCAGTGTTCTACAACTTCGGTGGCCTGCATGTTGTGTATGATGTGTTTGCCGTCCAGCACCTCATGAGCGCATTTGGATCGGTTTTGGCTCTATATATTTGTATATATATATATATATATATATATACATAGGGTGTTGCAGGAATATTTGAAGAGCGATATACAGAATTGTAGAGCTCGTTAAAGCAAATGTTTTTTCCAACGGAACATGGTCTCTGAGAAGTCTTGTTTCGGAGTGAGAGTGAAATTACTACAATTTGTGACACTGGTGTTTTTGCCCGACATAGGAGAACAAAATGTGCTGTTGCGAGACAACCACTATACAGAAACTAAGCACACCTTCGTGTTCGTGATAAAATTCTGCTCCATCTGAAGAGTATGCAAGGCCGGTCAGATGACGCGACATGGTCGCTTAGAAGAGAATTTGCCAAAAATGAAGTTCTTTATTAGCGTTCACGCCAAAGAATTCAGAATCATAACCCTATAACCACTCACAGGGCTCAAAACGGACATATTCAGCCAATGCGCAATTCATAGCGATCATTTTGGTACCAAAGATATGTCAATGCGAGCTGTGGTTGCGGAGTAATTACGATTTTTCGGAGGGCATGTCCAGATTAAGTGCATCTAAAATGACTGTGTGGCGACGTTCACTACCGCTGACGTGTCGCGCGACAGCCGCAGCGCGTCATTTTTCATGCATTTAACCTGGACATGTTCTCCGAAAAATCGTAATTACTCCGCAACCACAGCTCGCCTTGACATATGTTTGGTACCAAAATAATCGCCATGAATGCGCATTGGCTGAATATGTCCGTTTTGAGCGCTGTGAGTGGTTGTAGGGTTATGACTCTGAAGTATTTGGCGTAAACGCTAATAAAAAAAACTTCAGTTTTGGCGAATTCTCTTCTAAGCGACAATGTTGCGTCTTCTGACCGGCCTTGCATATTCTTCAGATGAAGCATAATTTTATCACGAACACAAAGGTGTGCTTAGTTTCTGTATAGAAAGACTGGTGGTTGTCTCGCAACAGCACATTTTGTTCTCCTATGTCGGGCAAAAACACCAGTGTCACAAATTGAAGTAATTTCACTCTCACTCCGAAACAAGACTCAGAGACCATGTTCCATTGGAAAAAACATTTGCTTTAACGAGCTCTACAATTCTGTATATCGCTCTTCAAATATTCCTGCAACACCCTGTATATATATATATATATGCATATATATATATATATATATATATATATATACATATATATGCATATATATACATATATATGCATATATATATATATATATATTTATACATACATATACATTTTCTTTGTGGTGGAGGGTTAAATGCAGTTACGCACTACTGCTACGAGAAGGAGTTTCCATCTTGAGCTGTGTGGGACTCGACCCCAGCGGATGGATAATAGGCCGCTGAGACCCATACCCACTAAACGCACCACCCCCCTTAAACTTTACTCTCTGATGGCCCAGATCTTTATAGAACAGTGCTATGGGCCATCAGAAGAAGTGGCGAGTGCCCTATCGGGTCAATTGGCCGGGGTCACTCACGGGTTCCCCCACCTGTCAAGCGCACTTTTTCTCAGCCCTTGCAAACCCGTTTGCTTCAAAATTGCGCTTTCTTCAACCGTGCTGGCCTCAAAAAAGTATGTCTCTCCTTACATCCCCTGTGCTATGTTTTCAGCACTTTCTGTGCAACTTCCGCTCCTAATTTCCATGTTTGGGTCGAACACAGGATGTATTCCACGAACTCCTTTATACCATTTCGCGGGGGGTCCTGTACTTCGGGACAGGTAAGTCCCGTTCTGAAGTATATCTCACGAATCTTTCTAATTGCTATGGTTCTGGTGTCTTCCCATGCCTGGCACCTGAGGAGTGTGTGTTGTGGGGTGTCTTCCACGGCTTCATTGCAAAAAAGGCATGTTTCTGATGGGGCCTTCCCTATTCGGTAAAGGTATGACTGGAAGTTGCCATGTCTCGTGAGAACCTGCGTTAGATAGAAGGTTAAGTTCCCTTCCGGCCTTACTATCCATGCCCGTATGTTTGGGAGCAGTTTGCTTAGACTCTTTCCGGAAGCACCAAAGGGAATTGCGTCCCGTTCTGCTTGCCAGTCCTCTATAGTGGCGTTTCTTTCTCGTTCTTTGTCGCTCTCTGTGGGTGTGCCAATATCCCACAGGCGCTGTCTTTCGGACGTTTTAAGGTCCCAGAGGATTTCTCCGGCAAGCAGCAGAGCTACGTTTATGCTGAATGTTCTGTAGCCTTGTATTACCCTAAGGGCTGCGATCCGCTGTGTTTTGCGCAAGCTCAAGTTTGCTTTTTTTGACTTAAAAGTTGCCTTGGCCCAAAATGCAGCCCCGAAGAGCACGATTAACTCCGCTACCGTCATCAGTAGTTTCCTTATACGAGCCCGCGGTCCATGTATGTTCGGAAGCATCCTGGTAATAGCGTTTGCCGTCTTTGATGCTTTTTCCGTAGCCTTCTTGATCTGACATAAGCCGGTCATGGACGTGTTCAACGTGATCTTAAGGTAGAGGGCTTTATTCACAAATCTGATTGGTTGTCCCGCGACATGTATGTTTAACGGTTGAACTCTCTTTTTGCCCGTTAAAAGAATGATTTCACTTTTTTTCTGGGGCGAGTGCCAGCCCCGCGGCCTTCATCCACTCCGCTATCGAGTGTAATGCTTTGTTTGTATGTAGCTCGGGCTCATCCTCCGTTTTAGCCTGTGCTACGACCGCTAAGTCGTCACCGTAAGCAATCATTTATATTCCCTAGGGTAGGCCGGTTTGCCGCAGAACGTCGTCATATGCGAGGTTCCACAACAGTGGGCCCAGGATTGAGCCCTGTGGTACCCCGGCTGTCATCAGAAAGACCACATTGCCATTTAAAACAGACCTCTCCTTAAGGTATCCAGAAATTACCTGAACTAGGTACGGCGGAACTTTTTGGCGAACAAGCGTGTCCAATATGGTCTTCCATGGTAGGCTGTTAAAAGCATTCCTCACATCCAGAAGAGTGACCATGATTAGCTGTCTTGTACAGATGGTGGATTCACGCACCTGTTCAGCTCTACTGAGCACCCTGTGGATTGCTGTTAGGGCCGATCTGTGTTTACGGAACCCAAATTGTGTCGGTGACAGACCCCCTGAGACCCTTGTCTAGTAGGACACCAATATATTTGGCCTCTGCTACTTGCTTGATTTCCTGGCCCGCCACCATCAGCTTCATGCTGTCTACTCTTTTCCTGCCTGTCAGAAGGATGGCCTCGTTCTTTTCCGGGGAAAGCTGTAGCCCGGCGCTATCCACCCATTTCTTCGTCGACCGGAGAGCTATGGTTGTCTTTAATTCTAGTTCTTCCTCTGTTTCTTGACAAAGTATGACCAAGTCATCCGCATACAGGATCATTTCTACTCCCTGTGGGAGATCTTGTCTCAGGACGTCCTCATATGTTATGTTCCAGAGCAGGGGTCCCAGGATTGACTCTTGAGGAACTTCTGCAGTCATGTCAATCTCCACTGTGCCGTTAAAAACTTTTCTGTCCTTTAAGTATCCCGAAACGGCTCTTACGAGAAATGAAGGGACCGTTTTTCTCACTAGGGTGTCTAAAATCTCTTTCCACGGCAGACTGTTAAACGCGTTCCTGACAGCGAAAAGGACTGCCACAAAAAAAATATTTATATATATATATATATTTTTTTTTTTATTATATGCACACTGGTCAAATAGATTAAATCTATCAGACACTTCCATTAAGCAAACTTATTTACTTCTATCTATCCCTTATTAAGAAAATACGAATGGTAGATAGTTCATTGCGCTTTCTCAAAATAAGCGCGTTCTCTGTGAATTCAAGCTTTCTATGACGCAGCTTAATCAGTAAACCTCCGCATTGTGGATCTGAATTTATTTCTGTGGCGGCTTTGTCTAGGTCTAAACGCATCAAGGATCATTTTAAGTATGAAAACATTACAATTGGGTTTCGCGACCGGCGAATCTACTACTTCGAGCCAAGTATGTCGAACGGAAGCAAAGATGATCGAATTTTAACCTCGAATTACGCCGCCATGGCTTATTTTTATCCTGACGGCAGTACTCGCATTCCAGCCTATCCTCTCCACAAGAAGACACTCTTCATAAATTCCACCGTCGACGAGTACTTTTATAGCGGGTAAGTGATTCCTTACATTTTATACAATAACAGGGCTTGTGTTGACACTCGTAATAGGTTGCAATAAGCCTGCTATAAGTATGGTCTTGTTGCCATCGCGTTTTCGTACTGAACCTAATATAGGCTTCTTGCATCACGTAAAAATCGGCAATGGCTACCCTGATACAACAAATTAACTTAGTGACGTTGATGATAGCTTTGGCTAGTCTTCTGTGAGTAATTACTATGTCTTAGCATGATAATTACTGACAACAGTTCTATCTTGGAACAATGCGTTGTTCTCCAAAACGCCATCAAAAACTCCTTTCTTATGGTTTACGACGACCTTACCTTCTATAATTATTATTTAAATTTATGCGATCACCAGTATCCGCATTTCCCTTTGCCCAGTCAGGAGCACACCACATAGTTTCAACTCCCCTATTATTATTATTATTATTATTATTATTATTATTATTATTATTATTATTATTATTATTATTATTATTATTATTATTATTATTATTATTATTATTATTTTATTATTATTATTATTATTATTATTATTATTATTATTATTATTATTATTATTATTATTATTATTATTATTATTATTATTATTATTATTATTATTGTTACAATTGTGAGGTGTGAACGTGTACTCCTTGTCTTCTCCTAACTCCTAAATATTATTCCATGGAACCGACAATACAGCCGGCGTTTCCTCGGCACACAGCAAGCGACAGCATTTGCCGTTCAGCTCACAGCACAACAACTGGCGGACGCCGAAGGCAAGATATCAAAACAAACGCAATCACAACTAGTAATATGCCAATTGAACTGCGAAGGATTTCGAAGCATGAGAGAGTCTGGACTATGTAACTAACTATCAGGATTCGACGCCGTTGTCCTGACAGAAACGTTTTCCTTCAACGTTTTGATGTCCCCGCGTATTAGAGTTTTCACTGTTGCTCTCAACAAGTCGCTCGCGGTCGTCCCACAGGTGGCGTATCTGTTCTTACTGGTCCTCGCCTTGGAAACATGAACCTGCTCTACTCAGAGAATAATGTTGTAGTCCTTTCGTCATCCACACTTTTGTTGATTGCGATGTTCAGCAGTGCTAATTCGGGAAGCGGTGCCAGTTCAGACTAATTACTGGAGAAGATTAGCATTGCTATGAGCTTCGTTGGCGTTGGACAGACAGTACTGCTAGCTGGGGATCTCAGTTGTCGGCTGGAGCAAGACTCCCGAGCGAACGGACTACCGCTCTGTTAGTATCGATTAGTGCCAATAAACGACGCACCGGTGTAGGGAAGCACCTTGATAACAACATGGTTATTTCGCTGCTTTCTCGGATTAACCCTGACAGGCCACAGCACGATCCCATTGATAAGGCAATAGCTGAGGTCACCAGGTGTTCTTATAAACCTATAAAGCATTCTTATAAACTCAGCTTCTAAATCACTACCAAATATGCGGCGCTCTCCACGCTGGTACGACAGTGATTGCTTTCCGCGGAGGCAAATTCTACTTAGAGCCCTCCAACAAACGTCCTATGACCTAGCTGCGGCGGCTATTTACTCAATCACACGACAGCATTATCGGAAGCTTCAAGACTTCAAGAGGCGGTCATTTGCCGACCAACAAGAACGCCTCCTAGAACCTAGAACCCCACCTCATTACACGTCGGCCTCACAACTTTACGAGCCGTCCAATCCCATCAGAAAAACTCTTGGGCCACTTTAGAGCAGCTTTATTGTACCTCTCGAGATTCCTATGTCATACGAGCTCGAAGTTCCCAAAAGATTTTTCGCTGATGCTCTTGATGAACTGTTTAGTCTAGACGAAGTCAATGTTGCCCTCGCTCGTATACGAAATAACAAGGCATTCGGGCCAGATCTTGTAAGGAATGAACACCTTCGGCAGGGACATCTCCTTGCGCCTATATGGCAGTCTCTTTTTAACAGAAGAGCAGCGTGGCTTCAGGACCGGCGGTTCCACTATCTCAGTCTGCGAAGTACTTCTGGAGCAGATCACAATCTCATTAAACCGGAAAAAAACTTCCTTTGTTTGCGGTTTTTATTTATTTAAAATCTGCCTTCGACATCGCACTTTGTGACATTATCTTAAAGAAGTTGGGACAGGCTGGAGTTGCACCACGAATGCTCACTTTACTCTGCGCACTTCTGAGGGCTAACCAAATTATCCTCGATGATAGTGTGTGCGAGCATAACACGCTTGATCAGACGACTGGGTGTCCGCAAGGCGACAATCTCAGCCCATTGCTATTTATAACGTTACTCAGTGATCTGCCACGCATCATGAAAGAGCGGCACTCAACGGTCATGACCTTGCTCTACGCAGATGATCTGGTAATATTCAGCAGAATCCGTACGGACTTGCATGCTGCTCTTTGCACACTTGATGAATATTTCTCACAGAATGGCCTCATAGTAAACGTATCAAAAACCAAGGCTGTTAAGTTTCGACGTGGCGGGCAACGAGCCCGCGCAGATAAACTGCGATTTTACGGTAAACAAGTGCAGTTTGTAGAGACCGTTTGCTACCTTGGGGTAATTTTGTCATCTCGTGGTACAACTTTTTCACAACATGTGACTGAGCGTTGTAGAAAAGAGCTTATCGCGGCAGCGGGTATCAGAAACCCAACACAGTTGTCCGTTTAGACGGCCATGACGTTGTTCACGCTCAAAGTGGCATCGGTAGCTGCTTACGGTATTCAAGTGACCTGGAAACATCTTAGCACTTCGCAGTTATGGCAGTTGAATAGGGTGAAGCCAGCTGTCTTGAAGCGAGTACTTGGCCTTCCATCAAATTCGCGCAACAGAATAGTATACATGCTCGCGGGTTCAATTTAATTTATTGATAAACTCGTAGACCGCTTTAATTTGCCGCAGACAGTCGCCCTGGAAACTTTTTGGCATGAGTATTCTCAAAAAGTGTCTCTTATTCCCAGAGACTTTTATCTATCACCAGCTATGACAAACCAGGCCTGGAAGGACTCTCTCCGGCCATGTCGTCACCTTGCTACTCGCTACAGTGTTCACGGATTTTATCATCTACTATGCCGGTCTGCTGGGTTTCATAAACCCAAGTAGGACTGCAAATGCCGTCATTGTGGCGGTCCATATCCCCTATACTACCTACCTGATTGTACGGAATCCGTGTCGCTTTCACAGCTTCAGCGAGAATGTTCATAATTTATTTTTACCATGTTTGTTATATATATCATGCTCGTATTTACATACCCAAACAGGGTACATTTAAATAAATAAAATTGCCGTCAGAACGGCAGGGTGCTTACACTTACTTAGATGTACTGCAAGAGAAATAGTGCTAGAACTAGAAGTATATTTTATAAATAATATAATAAATATATTACCTGGTATGCGTCTATAGTCCACCAGATAGGCAGCCCGCTGATACAATACACGATGTTGAAAACGCAATGAGCTATTGTAAAAATACAAATAAGCACATTGTTATAGAGGGCGACTGTAATTGCGTCCTGTTAAAAGATAACGCACAACGCGCATCTTTTATATCAGGAATACATGAGCTTGGATTGCAAATTGAAAACAACAAAAATGAGGCTTCGTACGCCAGCTGGAATGGAAGAAGTGCGGTCGATGTGGTACTTACCTTAGCACAGCAGCCGCAATCAATAATCAGCAAAATGCACTCAACGCCCTCAGCTAATTAAAAACACTATAAAATAACGTTAAATTTGCACCGAATCAACAAGCCTAATGCATCTTCAGCACACACCCTCAGCCGCTCCCTAAACCACCAGATATTACAGGAAGCACTACAGCTCATTCAGCCAACAGACGATATCAATAGCACTGAGAAGGCTATTCGGTGGGCAATCCAGATTTCATGCGCGCGGAAACCGTTACACAAAACCACTACGCGCAAACCATGGTTTGATGAGGAGTGCAAAGCCAAAAAATACAATATCTGCAGTCACACGGATTTTAGCCCGGAAGGATTACAACGGCTCACTGGCTTGAAACGGAGTTTTAAAAATATTAAACAAACAAAGGAACAAGCATATGAGATCATTCAACGCGCGTGACACGCGTACAGCAAAGTGCTAGAGAACCATGGATACTACTCCAAAAACGACCGACTCCACCAAATGCACTAATCAATGCCAATGAATGGATACCTTATTTTGCGCGCCTATACGGTGATGACCTCCTACTACCTCCGAGAGAGAATACTTGTGATTATCGAGCATTTACAAAAGAAAAGGTCGCCAATGTAATCAAATCCAAAGAAAATGGTAAGTCTGCGGGTCCCGACCAAATTGTGTATGAACATATAGAAATAAATATATATTTTCTGTGCCCGCCATTAACTAAATTATACAACGCAGGTCTACGAAGCGGCAAAAATACCAGAAGAATGGAGAAAAGGCTTCTTGCAGCCATTTACAAAATGAAGAGGAAAGCAACCGACCCAACTACCGCGGAATTGCACTTATTAGCATCGTTTATAAAATGTTAATTTCAATTGTTGTAGAACGCTTATATGACGCCATAGCTTCAGATATAACATCAGAGGCACAACATGGATTCCTAAGAGGGCGATCTATATCGGATGCCGTTGCCTTTTTTAAACCATGTGGAAACCCGCCAAGATAAACAAATATATAACATATGCTGCTTTTATCGATTTTAAAAACTCCATTTGCGCTGCGTCAGAAGAAACAAACTTCTTCAAGTACTTCAAAACCAATATTCTATAGAGGGAACTATATATTATCTGATATGAGACATGCTGCAAGTGAATTTAATTACTATCAAAAAACGGGGCTCATTATGTTAACAGGCCAGTAGCACAGAAAGCTGGAATTGACCAGGGTGACTGCGCAAGCCTGTTCCTCTTTATACTTTATATAACTGGCTTAGTGCACGTCCTCAGAAATGTAGCGCGACACATGCAATTTATGCTGACGACTTCGTAGTACTTGCAAAGACACGAAACCACCTGCAGTTTTATCTACAGGAAGCCTTAGATTGGTGCCAAGAAAACCAACTGGCAATCAACATCGCCAAAACCAAAATACTCCGATTTAGTAAAGACGGGTGCAGATGACCGGTGCATTAAGATAGGGAGAGTAAATATATATATATATATATATATATATATATATATATATATATATTTTTTTTTAATTTTAACAGAGTACCATCAATGTATTTAATGTTTAATATGTTAAAAGTCAAATAATAATAATACTAATAATAATAATAGTAAGTAAATGTTAAACTCGTAAATCACTTTTATTGTCTAGAAATAACAGCGACCGTCATTCAGCAGACATATAGAGGAAATACGTAGCAAGGACACGGCGGCTATAATTCTAGTAGGAGACGTTACTGAAATAGACTCGCGCTAAATTTATTTAGGATAAAAATTGACCCTATAGTAAAATGCTGTCTTCACGCAATTGCTCCCCTTTTACAATTACAGACCTGAAAAACATTTTTTTTGAACATAGATGAAATAAAACCTTATTTTATAAGTTTTAGCTCATACTAAACGCACGCTGGGCGCACGCTGGGCTTGCCAAAGAACGCTTTGGCGACGCTCGCACTAGCTATGCCACGAACACACTAGTAGAGGATTTAGTACTGGACAAGATACCGTTCAGTACACAAATCTTAAAGGCCTACAGAGAATTTAGAGAAACCCGCAGCATGGCATTTGTAATGGGCCTCATGTTGAGGGCCCTGCTTTTGCAGCAACAAATGGAAATTGTCGTCACAGAAAAACAGATCTATAGTATGCCGAACAACATGGTATGGTTACCACCACCTTATATGTTTGAGTGGAACGAGTGCGTATGTAAATATTGTGGCGAGTGCAATATCGGACGTTAGCGTACAAAATGATATGTGAACTTTGTACTATACTACCGTACAGTGAGCGCGATAAAATGAAGTTTATAGGGTTTAGTGGTTAGGGAAGCCAAAGCTACAGTGTCAAAGAACAATTTACGCTTTTAAACTGACGCGGGACGGTAGGACTTCTGTCACGCACCGTGCTCTAACTGTCAGGATGTGGTACGTACTTAGGTTTTGCTCACAAAAAGAACGACACGATAACGTCGGCTAGCACAGTAACCTCCAGAAGCTGGTTTGGCGCCAAAGAGTGCGGACGTGTGTCTATGGAGCTCCGAGAGGTTATGCTTGCTCTTGTGTATACAGGCAGGTTAACCTAGAGAGTGACATACCATAGTGATGTGTGAAACTCAGCAACCATTTTGGTGTATTGTGCGTGACCGTGCGACGAAGTGGTAAGGAGCCAGACTGCTGTGAAGTTAAAACAAGTCTTTTTCGGCAGGGTGAAGCAAAACTAAACCACCCGCACAGCGGTCGGAAGGCTCTGCGGCCCGCCAAGCATTTAAATTTGAATTCTAACGGCAGCTCAACTAAAGGAAGGTAACGCAGTATAACACTGCATTATATAAAACGTGTCTGGCGTGGGCACAAATAGATAGGAAAAAAGCACTTTACTGTACCACACACTCGGTTATCATATAGACTATCGTGTAAATATTGTGTATTATATATGGCGCATTACATATTGCAACATTGTATCACACAGTCTATATACGCAGAATACTAGATGCGGTAGTATTGCACCGAACAGTATATATTTATATGTGTGTATATATGCGTGTTAGTGCTTCAGTGCCGATATAGGTTTATGTAAGATACAGGTGGAAAAGGCTCTTTGCTGCTGCCTACCAGGCAACCTACGCGACAAGGGACTAGGGAGTGAAGGAGCGTGGACGAAGATTCCATTACGGCCTGTATGGACGGAGGAAATCCTCCCCAAGGAAAGGCCCTAACAAGAGCCCCGAATGCTAGCCGAACGGGAGCTCAGATAGAAGAGACTGGCGGCGGACTGGAAACTGGCTCGGTGGCCACGACTAGGATCCCCAGTGATCATGAAACGGCAGGAGCTGGAGCTGAACGAATGTTCCACGACGCTCCATAGAAGCCCGAAGAGGCGGGCGACAAGGAAGTGAGAAAGGCGACGGAAACAGCTCGACTGGATTCCATGGTTTGAAGCACTACTAGAAAGTGCGTCCGAAGCACTTACTGTGAAGCACATCAAGACCCAAACTGACATCAAAAGGGTTTCAGAGAAGCTCCACAGGGCGGCTAGGAGACTTCATAAAGAAGGCCGTCTCGTACTGGCAGAGCTGCGAAGTAAGCTAAAAGAGGCTCTAGAGCTGGAGACGGAGCTTCAGCCAGCAGATGCTTCAGAGGCGACCCTAGTCACAAAGGCATCTGTAGATCCGCAATTCTGCAACAGATGTAATACGGAGATCAGCGCCGAAAAGATTAGAAAAATGAAAGAGGAGCACCGCGAAGCAGAGCTGCACAGGCTCATGAAGGAGGCACCGACTGAGGAGGAGTTGGTCGCACTGGTCAAAGAGGATTGGCCTATACGACTCTAAATCAAGACAACTAATGTTCACAGTAGCATTTTGAAAGAAAGAGAAGTGAGGGGGTGGTCATACGCGAAGGCTCGGCCAAAGACTCAGAGCTCCTTGCCCGCCTGACGCCGCAACTCCCGGCGGTAACTAGAGTAAAGATCGTAAAACCTAGAAACGTGGCAGTTTTCTGAACCCGTGCGGAAATGATACCGGCAAACGGAGATTCCGCCGCAGAGGAATTACCAGAGATTACTAGGACTCTCGTGGTCGGAAAACTCGAGGAAGGAGAAGTTGGTGTCGAAAGCGTCGTAAGGCTCTTCCGACAAATGATCACGCATCTACAGCGAGCTGAACAATATGCAGGGCCGCCGGAGCGAGACGCCGGCCAAACAGGCCAGAAGACACGCCCGAGAGCGGTTCACTTCACGGACGACCTAGACACAGTAATAGCCCAAAAAGCCATAGAGACATGCTGGGGAGGACAGCTCGACGCTCCAGTAGATGTAGTGAATGTCTGCTTTAAGAAAGGCCAGAAAACGAGAGAGAAAGAAATAAAGCGTCAAAAGCACTCACTGAACCACCGGAACAAACACAGTGGTGGCTCGAGCGAGAGGTGGCTCCTACGCCGACATTCTTAAAGAACTGAAAAGCAAAGTCTGCCCGGACCAATTTGGAGTATAGGTTCAGGTCGAGGAGGCGGCTAACGGAGACAACTGGCTCAAAGTACGAGAAAGAGAGGCCAAGAGATGCGAAAAATTCGCAAACCAGCTAAAGGTGTCTCATCGAACGTCAGTGTCGAAACTTGGCAACGAGACGCACAAATTAGCTGAAGCACGGCCTTGGGCAGGGCATTTCTAAGGAGGAACTGGAGCAAGCCGTCAAAAACCTGGTTCAGGGCGAGGGCGTGGTAACAGCAGAGGTCCCACGCAAAGCGACAAGTGAAGGCTGGATTTCTGCCCTGGTCATAAGTAGAAGGATCGGCGAGGCCCTACTGAAAAAGGACGACTTAGTGTGGGTTGGTCAACGTGCCGGGTGACCGAACGGATCGATCTCCTGTGCTGCACGAGATGCCAGGGAATGGGCCATACGGCGAAGGATTGTGCTAAAGAAATGCCCCAAGACCGCTGATGTTATCGCTGCGGAGCCACTGGACATCTAGCGAGAAACTGCACTGCTGAGATCAAGTGCTCTGTGGCAGGGCACTCAGCGAAGTCAATGGCATGTCCTGCCTACAGAAAATGGGTGGGCGATCTGCGAAGGAAGAAGATAGGTCTACCGCTTCGACAGGAGGAACCGCAGAAGTGCCAGTTGCCCGGCAACAGAGGAGACTAGGGCAAACCATACAACGGAGGAAAGCGATTGGATAAGACCAAGTAGATGACACACGAGCAAGTTTCCCACCTTGGCCATAAATGCAACGGCAGATGCAGCTACGGTGGCAAAAACGGATCAGGAAATCTTGACAAGCTATGGAAATTAAGGTCTTGTAGGTTAATCTCAATAGATGCAGAGCCGCACATGACCTCCTTGCGGCAGCAGTAGACCGGTTGGGAGTTGACCTATGCCGCTTATCAGAGCCAACAAGACCCTGGTAAAGGCAACGGACAAACGTGTATGGACACTAGATGGAAGAACGGACACCGCGATCTGGTGGACAAACCGTCGAGAAGACATCGCAACCCGTGATAGGGGCCAGGAAAAGGGGTTCACCTGGATACAGATCGATGGGGGCATAGTATTCTATATCTGCTACTTCTCCTCCAACAGAGGCCAAGAGGAATTTGCAGAATACCTTAAGGCACTGGACGTCAGCGTCAGAGCGCAGGATCATCAGGCCCAGATTACCACGAAAGACTTCAACGCGGCGTCTATGCTTTCGGGTAGTAGGCGCACCAACCTTCTGGGACAAGCTCTGATGGAATGCTTGGCCGAACGGAACCTTCTGGTTATGAACAACCTGAATGCGGCCGCGACGTTCGCCCGCAGTGATCAGGAAGCCTTCATAGACCTGACGGTCAGCGCCGCGAACACACCCTACACTAAAGCCCGTGGGAAGGCAAAAAAGGCGAGAACGGAATCGTCCGAGCAGGAGTGGCGGGAAAAAGCGGATGATCGCTGGTCCGAATACAAGGCAATACGCGCGAACCTGAAGACCACCATCAGAAAGTGTAAGCTTCGGTGCTGAAACCAACTGATTGAGAAGATCGAGCAGGACGTGTGGGAGAAGCCCTACAAAATTGTGATGGGCAAACTGGGCGCAAGAACACTAACGATCCTGCCGAATCTCGTAGAAGCCATTGTGGCTAACCTTTTTTCCGATGCAGACGGAGGAAGGCAGAGATCTTATTACGGTGAATGAAGAATACATCCCCCCTGTAACGCTCGAGGAAGTCCAGCAAGCGGCTGAGAGGATGTCAGGGCCTCAGGGCCCAACGGCATATTTCCGGAGGCGATCAAATGCCTAACGAAGGAGTGCCCATCGACCTTTAAAACGGTTGTAAACGCACTCCTAAGAGATGGACGGTTTCTAGAAGATTGAAAGAATGGAAAGGCCTGTCTGGCTCTTATTTCAAAACCGGGAAGAAGCCATGCTCGGCCTCAGCCTACAGGCCCATCTGCCTTCTTGACGCAGTTGCCAAGGCCGTGGAGTCGATACTCGCAAGCAGAGTCAATGACGCAATCGAGGAAAAGCAAGTCTCGCTCTCAGAAGATCAGTACGGGTTTCGTAAAGGGAGGTCCACGCTCTATCCTATTAGCAAGATACTCGCTAAGGCCGAAGAGGAGAGACAGAAAAGCCCCTGAGTTCGTAATCTTTGCCTCTTGGATGTAAAGAATGCGCTTAACAGCGCAAATTGGAGCGTCATCATCTACGACGGCAGGGAGTACGCGATGACTGCAGGTGTACCACAAGGTTCCGTGCTAGGACCTACGCTATGGAGCCTAGCGTACGACGGCGTGCTAAGGATGAGCAGGCCTCACGGTGCTGAGTTCGTCGTTAATGCCGTCGACCTGGAAATCTTAGTCACCGCAAGGGATGCGGAGCTGTTAGAGGACCGAGCAAATAATGCCTTAGATGGAGTTAGCCGGTGGATGAAGTCGCTAATGCTAGCACCGAAAAAGAGCGAGGCGGTCCTGGTTATTGGTAGAAAGCACTGCCGGAAGCTGGATAACCGTGTGGACAGTCACATGATGCAGATACACAAGCAGGTCAAATACCTAGATATTATGCTCGACAGAAACTTGAGCTGTACAGCCGCAACGTCAAAACGCATCAGGTTGCAAGCAAGCTCGCCAGGCTTATGCCAAGAACAATGGGGCCCTAGGAAAAAAGCGCCATCTTCAAGCTTCAGTCGTTGATTTAATCTGCTCTATGGGTCAGCAGTGTGGGGACCAGCTGCACTGAAGACCAAAAAGAATAATAAAAAGCTAAGCAAGGCGCAGAAAATGCTGGCCATCAGGGTCGTCAGAGCGCACAGGACGGTGTCTACAGACACTGTGCTGGTAATTTCCCGCATGATGCCTTGGCCAAAACGGATAGAGAAGAATATCCTCTTATACCGGGACCAGGCACTTAAAAAGTCGATGCAAGAATAAAGACTCTGGAAAGCTGGAAGGCTGAGTGGACTGGGGCTAAACGAAATGCACCAGGATCGTGGACGAGGCCAATAATCCCAGATCTCGTTAAATGGTACCGATGCGAGTACGCGGAAACGACGTACTGCCTAACCCAAGTTCTCACTGGTCATGGCAGCTTCCAGACCTGCATGGCGAAGATTGGAAAGACTGAGGTGCCATATGTGTGCGACGCCGGCGAGACCGACGACGTGGATCTCACGCTTTTTGCATGCAGAGCTCTTGAGATCACGAGCCAGACAACCCGTTCACGACTAGACGTGCAGTGCAATACGACGAGAGACCAACTCTCAGGGATTCTCAGCTCGAAAAAAAGCTGGGAGGCGGGCTCTGGTTTTGTGGAGACGTTTATAAGAGCGAGGACAAAGCTGACGGAAGAGGTGACAACGCACGAAGCGCCGCCAGGCCGAAAATTGAGTGTCTCGGTCATTTAGGTTAGGGGGTAACCAGGTTTTTAGTAGGGACTTGAGAGTCCCACACTACCAAGATTAAAGGGTGTGCGTTATGCATTTTTGTTCCTGGGCTTTGTAAAAAAAAGCACAGTAACCTTGGCAGTTTGACGTAACCGCGCGAAACTGCCGGTAGTTCGGAGAAGCCGTCGACTCGTTCTCTTCGATCTCTTCTCTGGCTGTTCTCTAAAATGTCACTGTGCCGGCTCGTTATATACGCGCCGACTTGAAGATGCATGCAGACGCGCGCTCCCACCATCGCTCCCGGGTTCTCTCATTTATTGATTTTTTAATACATTTTATCGCAATAATTATATAGTTATGTGCCGTTTCCGTATCCCTCATACTTGCATGAGTAATCAGTAGTGTTCACTCTTTAAGTATTATAATAATTACGTGAGATTCTCGATATCGGCGTGTGGGTTTGGCCAGCTGACGGTAGGTGGCCGTCTTGAATGTGCTAATGCATATCTTAGCGGTTCCTGAAAGTTCTATTGCACGTGCTAGCTGTTCTTGAATGTTCTATTACACGTATTCATAGCTTCGAGAATATTCCGTTACACGTGTGAGCTTTGGGGATTTTGCATTGCACGTGTTAGATGTTCCTGAATGTTCTATTATACATGTTGGATGTGCTTGAATATTCTCTCTCTCTCCACATCTCTCTTTATTATTGCTCTCTTGCACGGCCGCTTTTACACCTGCACCAATAGAGGGTGAAGCGGGTGTTGCGCTAAGAAGAACACGACTCGCATAGTGTTCTTCACAACTTCTTCCTGCGTTGTGAGACTCCCATCAGAAGTGGCAGCGCGGCACCAGCGCCGTGGACATACCCAGGTCGGCTGATCTCGTTGCCGCTTGGACGAACCAGTAAATGTCTCCCAGTGCTTCAAGTGTCTCAGCTTTGCACTAAACGCGAGCCTGCACAAACACACCTCCTACAAACCTTCTGTGCAAATTAATAGAGAGGCACTCCGGAAAACAACAAGGAACTATGGATCTTAAGTTTTTACAAATTAACCGAATAGGTCCGTTAAACACGTTGTTATTTTTACCGCTTCTAAATACATCGATTTTATCCTATTTTCCTGCCCCCCCCCCCAAAAGTCGGCTACACGCAGCTGCTGTGCACGTATCAAACGGGTTTTCAGCTGTATATGGAACCAGCTCGGTACTCCATCCTACTGGAGCCGACTGAGGTGTGCACTTCTCCTTTATCATTATAGCTCGAGTGGCCATCTGCTCAATGTACATCTACCCAAACGTGTCTACCGAAGTTTTTAAAGAGTTTGTAGAAGACTTGAGTACATCGATCATAGGACAAACCACCGCAAAGACGTGATCGGGGGTGAATTACACGCAGCTCACCGACAGTGGGGGAGCAACAGGATATCCCCGCAAGGGGCGCCGCTGGTAGACGGGGCAGCTGTACACGACATGCATCTAGTCAACGTTCCAGGCACCACTTTCAGAAGGGCGGACCAAGAATCAACCTTGGATCCTACTTTTTGTTCTGAAACCCTACTGCCCAGGGTGACATGGTAGTCTGTACACGACGACGTCGAAAACCTGTCGGATCGCATCTATATTACTTTCTGCCTCACCATGACACCACTTCTTTCTAAAACCTACAGGCTGCGCTTAAGAATACATTTTAGCAGGAAATTAAGTCTCGCGGCGCCCGGCTGCACAACACGGAACCACACACGGTGTCAACTATGCTAGAGGAAGCTTGTAGAGCAGCAAGCCGCCCCTTGCACCCTACGCTAGCTCGGCGGACCCCCAAATACTGATGGAATAGTCAAATAGCCGAGGCAGAAAAAAAATATAATAAAATCGGGCGCATGTACTCGCCGGCACGCTCGGCACCAAGCAGATCATTAAGCTCTATGGGAGGAATACAGAAAAACTCGTCGCGCCCTTGTCAGGGAAATGAAAAAGAGCAAGTCGGAGTGTTAGCAAAAACTTTTTAACAAAGTCCAGAACAATCCCTGGGGACAGAGTTATAAAATAGCCCGACACAAATTCAGGCACTCACAACCACCACTGTCTCCCGACCTAGCTTAAAAAGTCATCGGTGGGTTGTTTTCGTTGGACCCCCACCACTAAGGCCGACCTTCGACGCCAAGGAACTAGACTTCCCTCCCATTACAGTATACGAAGAACGGCATCCCAGGAGAAGCCGTTACAATGCTTATACAGAATTATCTTACTGTTTTTATGAAAATTGTAAAGGCCATCTTGCGATCAGGCACATTTTCCGACTGCTGGAAAAAGGCCTACTTTGTCCTGATTCCTAAAACAGTATACCCCCAAAGTGACCGCTCTGCTTCTAGGCCTATTAGCATTCTTCCCAGTTTCTCTAAGACAGTCGAGTATTTTATACACATGCGGCTCACAAATGAATTGGACGACAAAAAAGCCAGGGAGCTGGATAGAACAGCAATTGGCGCCCTACAAGATGTCTCCATCTAGATCGCTCTGCATAAATTTCGCTTGGCTTCACAAAAAGCGGTGGCAATATTTCTGAACAGGCAAAAGCGCTCTCCACGTCTTAACTTGAGCTTAGAGGGGTATAAAATTACCCTCTCCAGCGAAGCAAAATATTTAGGGGTGCTTCTGGATACTGGCCTGACAGATACCCTACATGTGCACTACGCGGCTGCTAAGGCCACCAAAGCTAGCAATGAACTCTCAGAATTGCTGCCGTGCACACGGGGTGCTTGCGATGATCGGAGGTGTCTCCTGGCGACGGTAGTAGACAGCATTATGCTTTACAGAGCCCCGCTGTGGCGGCGTACGGCTAAGCGGATTACGTGCCGGCGGCTCTTGGATAAAACGGAGGCCGCCCTTAAGATTGCAAGAGCATATAAAACTGCGTCCACCGCGGCTGTGGTGGACGCAGTTTTATATGCTTATACAGAATCATCTTACTGTTTAAGATGTTTTAAATCTACTATCCCGGCAGATTTCTTGAGATCTACGGGTTCTGGAGAGCGCAGTTTGTTGTCCCGACTCCTCTCTCTCTCTCTCTCTCTCAGGAGGACGCACGAAGTCAGTGAACGCTTGAAACAATTAATGGATGAACTCCCAGGTGGGCCAGCCGGGTTTCTGGGCGCGCTCCTTTATTCCGGATGCTCGCGAGTGATTCAAAAGACGAGAGTTCAAAGACCTACCCTCTGACCCAATTTTTGATAGGCCACGGCACCTTCAGAAAAGAAACTGCATCGCATCGTAGGTGCCCCGTCGGCAGCATGCATTCTCTGCTACTCAGGAGAAGAAGAAGAAAACGACATCAAACACATCTTCGAAGTATGCGCGGCATTGAGCGCGAACAGAGTGAAACAGGCGCGGCTTTTAAACCGGGAACTCCCGGTACCATGTGAACAAATAGCCCAGGCCCTCTTGCATGACACCCACAGTTGGCACATCATGAAGGATTTTTTCGCGAATGCCGCATTTAACGAAAATGTTTGGTGCTAGCCGCGATGTGTGCTCTGTCCACGCAACCCTAAAGAAGAAGTAGGGGTTAAAGTAGTATTAAAGAACGGTTCCAGCTCCTCAATACTTCCTAGGGTCATTTAGGTGAGAGGTCTGTAGTGGGTATTATGCTAATAGCATCGGCGTCGAGTTCCACACTACCCGCTTTAGGTGTGCGTAAAAGTATGTTATCCCTCTCACCAAAAAAAGTGTCGAAGAAACGGCCACATGTTCTATTGGCACTTCTAATTCACATGAAATACTGTAAATAAAATGCACTTAAAAACAAGTTCATGGTCTGAACTTTCCGGGCGGAAAAGATTCCTTAAGGATCTTTCCCGCCGGGCAATATATCTTTGCATACCATGTGTGAAGATGAATATATATGTATATATATATAATAATAAGACAATTTATTTCAAAACGTTAAACAATGCAAAACGATCATGCACTATAGTCTTCTTTGAACCACTTTTGTTTTGGGCCACTGCTAATTGAGCTTTACTCACCATTTTTTAACTAGAAATAAAAAAAACAATTTTTAATGAAGTTGTTTTTCTCTCAGTTTTAAACTTCAAACCACAAACTCAATTTGAAAATGGCCGGTCCTTGGTTTGAGCAATGACGCGCAAATAAAATTATTTGCCACCAAACTACCAAGCCAAGAAACCAGCAAGCTGCTATTTGAGAGGACGCAGACGATGAGTGAACGTTGATAAAAAAACGCTCTTTTATTCATCACAAAAGGCGGTATAAAAGCATTCACAGCATGTTCACAATATATTTTGATTGCTGCACAAATTTGCTTTGACAGTATTTTAGTTGTCATTCGTTCAACTGTTTCACAAGTCTCCGTAAATACACGGGTGACACTTTAGCATCGGTAGTCTGGGTTGAAGGCCTAATGACAAACCTTGCTCGATTCGACGTTGCTTATACCTTAAGCATTACGTTCAACAGATCTTTGTTCTTAATCGGGCGGCTCAGCTGTCGTATGTCAGCTTGAGGGTATGCCAGTTCATCCAATACAGCTTCCCAGCCCTTCTTAAAAAGCAACGCTGCATTCTTTATAGAATTCCAAGATCACTCAGTCTTGGAGGATTCCACACCTGGCATCCATAGCTTTAAATTGGCAGAGGCACGTCTTACAACAAACACACGGAGTATCTAGTTGCACAAATCCAGTTGCGAAGGTGTTGTAGCGATTCCGACGCCGCTTTCCCTGTCGTGGTCTCCGTGGCCATACGAATAGCCATATGATATACTTTTTTGACAGACACGTGAAGTGTCGAACCGACAGCGCCACCTGATTAGTACGTGGCAGAATTTTTAGATTAGAGCAGAAAAAAGGGTGAAACCAATGATAGAGAAAAGTGGTCGTGTTTTGAAATTGTACGCTCCGGTTACGTAGAAGAACGTTTACATAAAACACAACTGTGCTCTCTTATTAAGGAGAAACTTGAAATGCATGCAATAAACACGAGTCCGGTCGATTGACAAAAACAGCAGAAGCCAGGGGGGTGTTATGCACTAGCTATTTAGGCTACGCCTGTCGTTACTCACCTCTGCAGTCATAGAATGCCTAATAATGAATATATATATATATATATATATATATATATATATATATATATATATATATATATATATATATATATAATATATATATATATATATTTTTTTTTTTTTTTATAGAGGTAACTGGTAAAATGCGTTATGCACACCGGGCGACGTTGTTAAAGCCTCGGTAGTGTGGGACTCGCACCCACTAAAATCCAGTCGTCCTCTTTGCCCCTTGACGGCACTGTCTTCTCGAGATTACTTCGCCTGGCCACTCTTCTTGCGATTCAGGCTGCTCGGCTTTGTGCGGCGGTTATTTTCGCCTCAGAGATACCTTGTGCGAATCTTCTTACTAGAATCCAGGATTTGTGATCTTTGAGGAGCGCCTCTACAAGGGCCTGGCATGTCAGGGGGTTCTACAGTCCTAGGTTCCGGGACAATAGCTATCGCTCAGTGTCGAAGAAGGAGCACCGCTCATAGCAGTGGATAACATCATCCGGCTCCCCCGAGTTGCACATGCGGCATACAGGGGAGTCAGTTTTACCGATGCGGTGTAGGTACTGCTGAAAACAGGCACCATGGCCTGTTAACAGTTGCGCGAGTGGGTAGGTAAGCGAGCCGTGTTTGAGGCTGTACCATTTTTTAAGATCAGGAAGTATTGATCTTGTCCAATATCCAGGATGGCCCGGCTGGATTGCTTCCCATTGCTGGCTCCATTCGCTTAGTGTGTCGGTTCTGCTGACTAGTGTGCCCTCCGTCAGAACGTTGGTTACAGGGCTTCTTGATGCCAATTCTTTTACTCTCAAGTCCCAGGGAATTTGTCTGGAGAGTACCTGTACGGCTGCTGTGGAGGCCGTGCGACTTGCTCGTGTTAGGTTAAGCGCCATAGGTCTTTGGGTCTTGTTGAGGAGGCGACGTGTTGTAGCTCTTGTAGTAGTGCGCTTCCATAAGGGTGCGGCGTATAGCATGATGCTGTCTATTACTGATGCTAAGAGTCGGCGCCGAGAGTCGCTTGCCCCTCTGGTCCGTGGGAGGATTCTCCGTAACTCTGCTGACGCTTTGACTGCTTTTTTAGTTGCATAGCGCACATGAGGTGTTCCTGTGAGAGCTCTATCCAGGATCACGCCAGGTACTTGACCACGGGCGTGGGTGTTATTGGATGGCCTTCCAGGTGTAAATTTAGGTTGCGTGGAGGACGCTTCAGTCCGTTTAGAAGGATTGGTTCCGTTTTTTGTGAAGCCAGTTCGAGGCCAAGCGTGCGGAGGTGTTGTCGGATATCCGCCAAGGCTCCGTTGGCTGTACCTTCGAGCAAATCCTCGTCACTGGCGGTAACGATCAGTGCCAGATCGTCTGCGTAGGCGATAGAAAAAACTCCTGGGGGATGCGGCAGTCTTAGTACTCCATCATAGGTTATGTTCCACAGGGTTGGTCCCAGTACAGATCCTTGGGGAACCCCGGCAGTGACGGCGTAGTCCACTCCATCGTATGTAGATGCTCGGTCCTTTAGATACGACGCTAGGATACGTCGTAGGTAGGGAGACACGCCTTTATTTCCAAGTGCTTGGTTTATGGCGTCCCACGAGAGCGTATTAAACGCGTTTTTGACATCAATAAGGACGGCAAGGCAGTGCGCCCAGTTTGCGATAGGTGAATTTCTTTGTGTTTCAGCTTATTTAGAACTTTGCTGATAGCCGAGTGTGTGGAGTGCCCGGCGCGGAAACCATGCTGGTTTTCTGACAGCGCCTTCTTGTCTTCTAATTCTGTAACTAGTCGCCCGTTGATAATATGCTCAGCTGCCTTGGATAGGCAGGAGAGCATGCTTATAGGGCGGTATGCTGAGGGGTCTCCTTGTGGCTTCCCGGGTTTCGGGATAAGGGTTAGGCGTGCCGTTTTCCAAGGCTTTGGGTATTCTCCGCTGGTGAGAATTGTGTCCATCATGCGTTTGAATACCTTTGGATGGTTCTTTAGGAGTACGCGTACTGCTTGAGGGGGGACAGCATCTGGGCCCGGCGCTTTCCCTGGTCGTATGCGTTCAGCCACTATTCTGATCTCTTGAATTGAGATTGGCTCGAAGAAAAGGTCTGAGGTTTTTTCAAAGACTACCGACTCCGGCAATGGTCTTTGTGGAAAGAGCGCATTTACAATCGGTCGCGCCACTTCTACAGGTAAAGGCGGCTGTGCGTGGCGCATTTTTTTTCGCACAATCATGTATCCTTTGCCCCAAGGGTTTCCCTCGACCTCCTCACCCAGAGAGATCCAGTGGTCTTTTTTACTAACCTTAATGGCTTTATGTAAGGCTCTTCGCGCTTCTTTGTACTTTTCCCATAGGTAGAAGAGTTCTCGTCGGTGCCTTGCTCTGCGGCGCGTGCATACTCGCCGTATGCGGTGGCAGGCCCTTTGCTTTTCGGCAATCCGATTATTCCACCAGTAGCACGGTGGTCGATTGGCTATCTTAGGGTGTGGGCGGGAGCTGGACTCTCGGCAGGCATCCTCTAGTAGTGTAGAGATTTCTGCTGCCGAGCATTCAGTGAGGTTATGTACTTTTCTTCTTAATGCTTTCTGCAGGCGGGTATAATTTAGCCTGGGAAAACGTTGCGGTTTTGTAGGACGATGAAGTTGGGAAGAAGTTAGATTGACAGAGAAGGTTACGTAGAGATGGTCGGATAGAGTTTCTGCTTCCTCGTGAATCCTCCAGTCGGTTACTCGGTGCGATAGTCTCTCTGATGCAAATGTCAGGTCTAATGCTGATTTGTGCCTGCCATTATCAAAGGTGTATCCCTGGGTGTTCATGAGTTGTAGATTCGCCCGGGTTGCCCATTCTAGCAGGATCTCTCCCTTCCTTGATGAGGACCTGCTTCCCCACAGACTGTGGGCCGCATTGAAGTCCCCTCCCACAATCGCCTTTCGGTGACCGCGAGCGCTCATGCTGAGGTCCAGTTCTTCAAGGAAGTCCTCGTATTCCTGTAGGGTGGAGTTCGGAGATATATAGACTGAGTAGATCGCGAAGTCGTAAGTGGTAATAAAGGAGAAGTGGGTCCCCTGTCCCACTGATATATATATATATATATATATATATATATATAAAGTCTCGACCCGACCGCCGTAGCGTACGGACGTGTTTTGTGAGTGCTCCGTGATAAAGGGTGATAGTGGGAGCCTGTCGCATCTGCGGCAAACGCAACCACTACTCCCGACACCTCAGGTCAGCACCAAGCTCCGGACTACTCATCTACGACAGCAACGACTACGCGGGTGAGAAATTTCCAACTTCATACTGTCTAATACTTAGTGTAACAGACGGCAATTCGAACGCCGTTACGTGCAGAATCGAAGCGCCGCCACGTACAGAATCGAAGCGCCGCCACGTACAATTTCGAAACACCGCCGCGTGCAGCAACTCGAACGGCGCCACGTACGCGATAACTCGAGAGCGGAAGCGCGCCAAAACTTAAACGTTGCGAAACGACTCCAGGTCGACAGATTAGCAAGTGCGGGTAATACACGCACATTCGCTAACTGAAGGACGGGAGTAGCTGAGCACAGACTCGGCGACTCAAGACTTAAGCCCGGCAGGTCTCAGTCTTGCCACCCCCTCCGTGATGGCCGCCTCTGGCGGCAGCCCGACAATGCCCTCAGCTACTCAAGAGTTACATGACGAGGAACTCTCTAGCATGCTTGAGGAAGCATGGAGACCTGCGTCACAATTCAGTAGACACAACTCTCGCGCTCTGAATCGACAAGCGAGCCTCCAGACAAAACAGGCTCAGGAACAGCCGCCTCTACCAGTAGCAAAACCTGAGAAAGCAACACTCCCAGACGAAGCTATGGACACTCAGAGCGAGCCTAGATCTGCCTCCCTTAAGAGAAAAGCTAGCTACACTCCTGAATCAGAGAAGAAAACCCGCGCGCCTACTAGTCCTGAGCAAGAAGAGCCTCCTTCGCCTAGCTATGTAAACGAAAAAGACCTACAGTTCCTACTGACGTCAGTGGCCGACATAGAACAACTAGTCAGCAAACACCGAACTACGCAGCTGCAAATCTCTAAAGCAGTGCGAACGATGGGCCTAAATATACGTGAAATCTGCCGTAGAGCGCTTGACGTAGGTTTCACTCCCGCCAGAACAAAGGGACAGTCCGTTGAAACAAATACCGACCCACTCCCAGAGCTTGCACCTCTCCCGCCGCCAGAGGAATTTATAGCTGCAGAGATACAAGGCCTTCTCGT
The DNA here is from genome assembly GCA_003439945.1 of Dermanyssus gallinae. Classification (NCBI taxonomy): domain Eukaryota; kingdom Metazoa; phylum Arthropoda; class Arachnida; order Mesostigmata; family Dermanyssidae; genus Dermanyssus; species Dermanyssus gallinae. Next base: position 12,546 of record QVRM01006530.1, on the reverse strand, counting down.
TAAAGAGGAACTAACCGACGAACAATATGCAGACCTCATGCAAAGGGAGTGGCCGGCGCGCACTTATACTAGCACCAGCCTCAGTAAAGCAAGTATTTTAGCTGACAAGGCCCCAGCAAGAGCCTTACTGCTTTCACAAAAGTCCGACAAAGACGAACGCCTTATAAACCGACTATCGCCACAGTTCTCTGGACTGCAGGATGCATTGCCGCACCTTAAGGAAGGGAAGACTATTTTCCTGCAAAATCGGGACATCCTAACAATCGAGGGAGTTGAAAACACTCCAGCTCCAACACGAGCACTCTACGCACGGATGATCCCGCATACTGAAGAAAACGAAAACGATTTTTCTTTGCAAGTCCTGAGAGAGGCAGCAACCAGTCTCTGCGGCTTCCTTAGAACTAGAGACATCCAGGCAGCGGCAGTGGCCATCCCGGTAACAGCCGATATTACTCTGTTGAGAAAAGTATTAGAACAAGCCCTCGCGAAACATATATATATATATATATATATATTAGTTTGGTAAAGCAATTTGTCAATAAGCAACAATTCATAATAAGAAGCAAGTGAGAACTTCTGGAAGAATAACGCATGCTCTTTTTTGTTGCATTGCCACAGCTACCCCGATCCCGATGTGGCCGCAAACATCTTTTATGCTTTGCCAATTGATCATAAGGGCAGATATTCATTTTTCGCAAAACAAAACGATACACGCCTATGGGACTATCTGGTGGTATACACCGATACAAGCAGGGTCAACTACATTCTGCGGCACTCTGGTCGGAAGTAAGTAGTCCTGGCTTACCATCCAAAGTAATAAGTATCCTAGAATGACAATAAGTAATCTACAACGATTTTAACGACAACTATCGTTTCGCTTTACTGAGGCAATTTTTCAAAGTGATAATACCTATAAGTAATATGTATAGCACTGGAATAAAGGTGCTTTTGAATTGACTTGATATTACGTATGCCATAAGTATCACCCTTGCTACCGTGGCTTAGCGTATTTAAGGACCTGTGGCGTGTCGTAAGGTGCAAGTGTGACTGTTGAGTTCTGGTGGCCCAATCAGTCCAACATATTAGCAACAAATAGTTGTGATATTCATTCGCAAAAAAAGACAACTAAATTTGCTGATCTCGTACAATTTTTAGGGTTATGAAGGCATATGGACAACGTTGTAACAAAAGAAAGGGTACAGGTAGGTCATCTTCGGACACACAAATATAAATGCTTATACCATATTTTAATGACGTTTCAATTGCAACTGGGAATCAACGTACTAAAGGAATGTAAATGCGGCAATTAGCAATTGCAAAATTCTGGTTACAGCTAATATAACCATTCACTTCCTTTAAACAGCCATGCATGCGCTAGTGGTACCGTATTCAGTACACTTAATAGAAAGAGCATACTGATAGCTTTCATAACAACTGAACACACTAGTAAACGAATTTGCAAAGAAATCTAAGCGGTGTCTTATTGATATCATTTTTGCTGCAGATGGTGATTTCTTTCCAGCGTTTGAAAAACCACCAACGGACGTATACTTATATCGTCCTAACCTTTATAAACCGTGGCCTCTGCATATTGAAAAACGGTTTTCTATAATGGATGAACCAATCGCTCGCTTTAAAGGAGGCAGTGACCTGTTCAATGAGACCGGAGACCCCGAAATGGATAAGTACGCTCTACATGCATTCATGATGACTCCTTTTTCTGCCAAGTAGATAGTGAATAACTCTAGGCATATTCAAATGAGTGTCAGTTCATATTCAGGGTATACTATAATTACATTACTCACGGTCTTTTTAAAAGGCGAAACTCCTCGCTTACCACAAAGTGACTGCACTTTATCTCCGTATAGGTGTCTTTGCCCAAATCCAACGCACCTTAAAGGGACGTTTGACGCTAGCCTGCGGAATACGTACTTAACCTATTTGGAGCACAAGCTTACGGTGCCAGTTGTGTTGAGTCAGCCTCATTTTCTTAACGGAGATCCCTCGCTGCGACATTCCGTCAGCGGATTACATCCCGATGCAAAAAGGCACAGTTCCTATATTGACGTCCATGCGGTAAGTTTTGTCATGCCTTTTTGTGTTCTAGAGTAGCAATTTAATATGCAGTATGTACATTTACTTGTTGTTTCTGTGTGTACATTTTTAAGCAGACCAGCTTTCTATTGTCGTCGGTTAGAGATGTGCAAGTTATACAATTCGACCGAGGGGCTAATAATAGATAATGTGTAAGATGTGCATACACAGGGCTCTAACCTTTAACCATAGGGGTATATTAACTCGTACTTCCTACTCAGAGTACTTTGCGGAGGCCATTATGAGGAAGCTCCGACAACACGGCAGTCGAAATGATACTTGGCGAGCTAACCGCCTTCATGCGCGAACCGACGGCGCCCAAGAGAATCATTTTCACGGGAGTCTTTAATGCGCCCTTCGAGACATAGGGATCAGCACGAAGAGAATACATCGGTGGTCTGCTACTCGACTGGGTGGCAGCCAGCAATCCGATGGTAACGAATCAACGCTCCAGCGATTAAGACACGACACCACACAGGAGGTCCACGTCGATCTGACAATATGAAGCAAAGATGTGGTGGAAGCAATCTTCGATTGGAGGATCCTGGCGGGCGAGATCTCAGTGATCATCACTGCATTGAATTCTCGATTACCAAGGACACACTGACCGCGGCAACTCCGCCCCCAAGACGCACATGCTTTCGAATCAAAAATGAATGATGACGAAGTGACGCAGAAAAGGCAATCCAAAATGGTAGCACACCGACAACGCCAGAGAGTCTACACCGTACACTGCTTAAAGTCTGTGCGGTGGCCTCTGACCTGCCGACCCACCCTGTGAGGAAGCGATCCGTTCAGCCAAAACATTAGTGGAACGACGAAATCAAGACCCGCCGAAAAGAACTCATGAAAGCTCGAAGACGCCTGAAGCATGAGAAAGCAAATGGGAGACCCACGGGTGATAATCTTATTGCATACAGGCAGTGTGCGGCGAAACTGAAACGAGCAATCGCTGACAGTAAAAAGAAATGTTGGAAGAACTTCCTGGCAGATATCGACGACAGTCCCTGGGGCCGACCGTAAAAGATCGTGCGGCTCCAAATGAAGAAGACACCAAAGCTGAATATGCCGAAATAAGAACGAAAGGACGCCCTAAAGAGGCTCTTCCCCTACCATAAAGACTTTTTTAGGGAAGATTTCCAAATGCCAGAAGGATACGATCCAGCAGAGGACGATGTACCTCCGGTCTCGGTGCAGGAAGTTCTCCAGGCGGCCGATCGCATCAGGACTTGTGAGTCCCCAGGACCAGATGGCATCCCGGCGGAGGCCGTCAGAGTGCTTTTCAAAGAATTCCCTGCGGTTGTCGTTGGCGTGGCCACTGGGATTCTTCGGAGAGGAAAACTTCCGTCTTTATGGAAGGCTGCGAAGGTAGTGCTGATCCCGAAAGTTAACGGTAGCTACGGACCTATATGCCTTATTAACACGCTTGCCAAGGGCTTCGAGAGGATCATCGAGGAGCCCTTTTGCTGACATTTTGAACTATTATCAACGACCCAATGTGGGTTCCGAAAAAATAGATCCGTCCACACAGCAATTCACAGAGTCGTGGCAAAGGCAGAACTGCTACACAGTTCAACAAGAAGGACGCGCCAGCAGATCGCTGCGATCTTCCTGGACGTGACAAACGCGTTTAACAGTCTTCCATGGAAGGCCATCCTAGAAAGCCTTAGGAGAAAGCAAGTACCCATGTACTTGGTTAGTGTGTTCTCAAACTACCTAAGAATGCAAAATCTCGAGCGCCGAGACAGCAATGGACATGACAGCTGGTGTACCACAGGGCTCCATTCTCGGACCACTACTGTGGAATATTGCTTGTGACGACGTGCTGCGTATCCAAGGCCTCCCAAGAAGGGTGGAGGTATTAGCGTACGCAGACGATCTGGCAGTAGTCGTCAAAGTCAAGTCGAGTGTCCAGCTTGAACTGAATGCCAACAAGGCCCTGCAGGCGATTAACGAATGGATGGCAAGCGTTCAGCTCGAATTGGCGCCGGAGAAGAGCGAGGCGGTTTGCTCACCGGCCGAGTCGCAGTCGACCCGGTACACCTTACGTTGGTAGACAAGAGCGTCAAGACAGTCAAGCATTCTTGGTACCTGGGGGTCTACCTGGACAGAGGGCTCAGGAGACATAAACACGTTAATTGCCACGACAAAAGCAATGAAAGCAGCAAACGACATTGCGAAGATCTTACCGAACATCCACGGACCCAAGCGAGCGGATCGGAGGAGATTTGTGATGTCAGTGGCAGTAGTATCGATAGCCATTTTCGGCTGCTCAGTCTGGTTCACCCCGGCAACAGCCACAGCAAGAACTAAAAACCTGCTAAGGAAAACCCAGCGAAGGACGGCGCTAAGGATCATCCAGGCATACCGTACTGTAAGTACGGCTGCTGCCCTGGTCCTGGCCGGCGCTCTTCCGTGGCATCTTGTAGTTAAGGAACGGCACAGATTGTGGGAAAAGGACCACAGCGCTCAAAAGAGGCGGAGCGCGAAGCTACGCTTTCCGAGTGGCAACGAAAGTAGACAGAACTGCGGCAGGGAAAAGTAGATAGATCGCCTGGAACCGGGGCATTAAAAAGTAGATGGATCGCCTGGAAGGCGACATGGACTTCTTCATGACCCAGGTCATAACTGGACATGGAGATTTTCAGGCCTACCTGGATGATTTCAACGTAGTTATCCAATCGGGGAGCTGCATCCACTGCACACAAGGCGCACGAGACGATGCGCTCCATACGATGTTCGTTTGCCCTGCCCTAGAGCAAGCAAGGGGACTGGGTTTAAGCAAAGTGACGTGCCGGTGGCAGCGAAACGACCCGAGGTTGAGAAATCTTCCTCTAATCATGCCGAGAACCAGCATGAAGGATTTCATTCATTTCATCTGCGAAACGATCACCGGCTGGGTAGTTGGGGCTCAAACAGCAAAAGAAGTCCTCGAGGTGAAAAAGCGACTCGCCCGAATACGCTTGCAACGGTTCCCCGTCGCGGAAGATGGCGGCTTAGGAGAACACAGAGACGTGGAACTGAATGGTTCTAATCAAGAAGTGACACTCTCCTCTACTATCAAATGTCTGGGCTTAACTTTAAATGAGACGCTTAGATGGCATGATCACTAGATGTTATTACGCCTAAATGCTATGAGGTAATTTTATCTATTCGTCGTCTCCGAGAACTAGGAGTGCCTGTCGAGGGTCTTCTTATTGTGTATAAAATGCTATTAATGCAAATTATTTGTTGTGGTATTTTTATTTGGGGAGTTCATAATAAAGTTTAACTTATAGGGCCGAAGTCATTCAGAATGAAACCCTCAGGGCAGTATTTAACTTGCGCCGCAGCGATTCGGTTCGTAAGTGTTTTCATTTAAAGATTCAAAATTTGCGAGGCCAGTAGCTCTAAAGCAGTCCGCTCGTCATGCTCTCGCGTACACCCTGCCAACTATCTAGACCGAACTTTCCAAAGAAATTCATGCGCTCACCTCAGTTAGATTATTTAAATGTGAGGTGAAGAACTGGGTAAAAATTATTGTCAAAACTAGTTACCCGTCAATTAGTTGAAGTGTCATGTATGTGAACGGGAAAAGTTTTTAGTGACTTCAATTGTAAGTTTTGTATGGAGTGAGACATGTTGAAGTATGAAATAGATAATGTTGATGCTAATACATATATTATATATTTTTATTTACGAGAACTTAAGCATTGTAAAATTGCGGTTCCGTGAATAAACCTTAAATTTAAATTGAAAAAGGGGGGACCTTCCCTGCGGATGACCTCGGCCTATTACTCCGTTAGGCACCTACCGCTCCTACCTATACATAGTACTAGGGTGGTTTAGAGTAAACCTTAAGAGAGGCTGCGGTTTTCAGAACATCATAAACCCGGAGTTTTAGTCGGTAACGCCGGCAGTCTTGCGGCGAGTCCGACACTGTTCGACCCACATCCAAAGGTGGTGTCCGTTTGTGCGTAAGCATTTCTCCTCTCTCTACAAAAATTATGAGGAAGCTCCAAGAAGCTCAATGTTTTCCATTTCGGTATTATTGCCGAGGTAGCTCTGTGGGCAAAACGGAAAGCTCTCGACTAGTAAACAAAACATCCGGGTTCAAGACGCGCTTGTGTTGCAATATTTGTATCTTTCATTTTCTTTTTTTCTTTTCTTTTTTTTTGTAATTAAAATCTAAAATTGCTGACGCTTTAAACTGTGGGGTTTGCAAAACTATCATAGTCGCGGAAACAAGTTACTGTGTATGTGCGATCTGCAGAATCACCTTTCATGTACAATGCAGAGACATTGAGAGCTGGGCAACAATGACCACGCAGGCGAGGCAGGCTTGGCGGTGCAATATATGCAACTTTTCATCGGCAGGGCTAACTGCCGCTCAGTTCGCACTCGAACTTGATGTCCTGATCTCAAAATTGGCGTCATCAGAACACACAGCGCCACTTTGCGAGACGATTGCTTTTCTTTTCTCCCGAATCGCATGGCTCGAGCACCAGGTCAATTTCCTTCGAACACAGTGCAAGTCACAGTCCTAAATGCTACGCTCCCCCCTCCCCCCGCGCCTGCCTCGCAAAGCATGGACGACGCGGAAGTTACAGCCAGCCAACCGACACTTGCACGGGTCAACGAGGACGCTAAACAACAATCGAATAAAGCAAGGGTCCTACTTATGGGCGGCCCTGCCGTCAAAAACGTGCGCAGTAAAATTCTCGACAATTTTGGCCGCACGCCAAACAGAGTACGTACAAGATAATCATTCACGCGGGTCAGTTTGATACAATGAGTGGACGCGGACCCGCAGCTATCAATCGTCAAGTTTGGAGATGTTCCTGCCTCCAAATCTGCAAACTCCAGCATGATAGTTATCTCAATTCCAAATCATTTGACAGAGTGTAGGCCGTTTAATGAATCCCTTAGTGTCTTGAAGCTGTCGAGCTCCATTGAACTTATGGATGTAACCAACGTCCAAACCGATACTGTTCTGAGCAAATCTGTCTATTATAGCAAACAAGTAACCGCTAAAATAGCACACGTTATAGAAACAACGGTCGCCAAGGTCTTAAATCTTAAGCCAAAGGACGCCGAGTGGGTAAACAAAACCGATTTAAAAAGTGCTTCTCGAAGTGTGCATCCCGAAACCACCAACTCCTGACAGCCTGCTCAACGGGACTCAATGTCGAACCGGACAACAAGTAAGGCAGCAGAATCTACGCGACGGTTTGGTTCAATTTTCTCAGCCCAAGAGATGGCGCGATCGTCGTTCGTGGCGCGCATACGATGGACAATCGCCGCCACAACCGACGCAACCTAGCAGACAACACGCCTGTGCCACCATATATGCAACAATCGACCCAGCAGCAGACGCCCGACACTGACTGGGCAGTTCAGGCACCAAATGTGGGTCAGTTTACTATGGGGTTTGGAACCCGTATCAGATTTCCTTGATGTACCCCGAATTTGCTACAGCGAGGGCAACTGTCCTTTTAGAGTCGCCCGCAGCAAACCACTCGCTTCAGACAGAAACTCAAGTTCGCCCCTGCAATTAGTCTCATCTCAAGATCCACCAGTGGAAGGTCGAGGGCATTGGTAACGGTTTACCTCTGTTAATACCATCGGAAACAATAAGTTCAATATAATCGTTCTTACCGAGACATGGTCTGATGGGGTTGACCTTTTAGGGTTCTACTCAGCTAATCGCCCGGCTCATAAAAATCACGGCCGGGAACGGCCCAGCGGTGGAGTATCGGTCTGTTATAATGAATTTTTAGGAGCCGTTGCGACTAAGTTGAGTGAAGACAACTCTGTGGTTCTTGAGCCAGACAAAATCAACATAGTTTTCGGTTTCGGTTTCGACCGGCAAGCATCGACGCTGATCACTGTCGCCGATTTTCGGCATTTTTGTAGGTTTTCACCCTGAATAACCCCTCAGCTAGTGCCAAAACGTGTGTGCAGTTGTGACCCGGAACGCCGTGCATTCGGAGATACAGTGAAAAGTGAAGGTTCATTAGTGCCAGGCCTTAATTTCTTGGAAAGGAATTCGCGAAGCACGACTAGCAGTCTTGGTGTGGCATAACAGTGGACTAAGTGTCTAGAGCCATCCTTCTATGACTTCTCTCGGCAACATCCTAAACACCCGCATCGCGTCTGGCAAATGAGTGCTACCGCCGTCGGGGAGAGAAAGCGCCGAGCCGCGGAATCAGCTGAAGATCTTGCCGTAAATATAAACAGTGAACCCAAACGGTCGAGCCGAATGGAAGAGGGTGGAAATTGCACAAGGTGTGATGCGTCTTGTGTGGATTGCTACTTAGGTGCGCCAAATGCCATAGAACATTTCATAATGCGTGCAGGGCCACGGACGAGAGAGCGCCAGTCGAAGACAAGGGAAAAGTCAAATGGAGTTGCCGTGTGTGCTCTCTACCGGCCTCCCGCCTGTCGTCTGACGGTATGATGTCAGTCCTCGATAAGACTTCTTTTGGTGACGAACAATCGCAGTTTATAGTCTATTTAGTCACAAGGGTAAGAGCGCTCGAGGAGCAAGTTGCTATGCTCACAGCCAAATCCGCAAACCAACACCTCGGCGTAATCAATCCTACTGCGGTGGGACCCGCTACCGAATCAGCTGATCCACAGGCGAGTGCTCCGCGGAGTGGAGACCCTTCAAAGAGTGTTCTCGTCATCGGTGATAACGTTGTAGCCCCGCTCCGTCCCGCCCTCAGGGAGATACTACCTGCCGATTCGTCGGTGTCTGTGAGAACTGCGCCCAAGTCAAACATTGAATCTATTCTCGAGGTGGCTGATGTAGCCATATCGAAGGCAAAGGGTGCTGTCTGTCTATTCCTTCAGGCTGGCTACCATGAGTGCATGGAATTTGAGAAAGACAAGTATGTATCTGCGGTGTCGAGCTTCGCCACAAAGCTGAAAGAGAGTCGCCCAGGCTCGGAGATGCATGTCCTCTTAATCCCGCTATTCGGCCAGGATTGTAAGGCCGCAAATGACGAGCTAGCACGCATAGCCGGGACAGACGGTGCACCGTTCTCGTTTATCCAGCTCACGATAATACAACGCCCAGTTGTTGAGAGCGGGCGGTTCAGCTACAGGGGCGAGACTGCTGGCAGGGTCGCCTATCATATTGCCCGTCGCGTCAAGCCTTTTTTAGATGTAAGACTCAAAAAGATCAAGAATCATGCCGTCAGTGCCGCATCAACCCCCCGGACCACGATACGTCAACGGAACGTGTCCGTCGATCGATCGGCTACTCAGCAGTCGCAAGTGACGTTTGCCAGACAGCGCTCGCGTCAGCCCGTATCGAGGATGCCGAGCCAGGCACAGCACCCTTCCCAGAGAGTCAAGCAAGCGGCGAATCATCATCACAGGCAGACACAGCAGCGTACTCCACCTCCAACAATGGAGGATTTCGTGAAACAGGCCCTAGCAGCCCTCGAGAGTCTGAACCGACCCCAGATGGACCGAGGCCGGAAGCAGGACTCGTCCCAACACCGCCAGCAGTCGCGGTCGGCCAGTCGAGGACGATGGAAGTCAAGGAGTCGTCGTTAAGAATCATTCAGTGGAATTGTGAGGGTGCAGATACTTTGGCACTCCTCGACCCATCGGCACTTAAGGATGTCGACATGCTTGTTCTGACCGAAACGTGGGCAATGGAGCCATTCGAACTACCTGGATTTTATTCAGCACACTGTCTCGCCCAGAGACAGGCTGGACCAGGACGACCGAGTGGAGGTGTGGCTGTATTTTATAACCACAGGGTCGGCACCTTCGAAGTCACTCTAGCCGAGGATAACGTAGTAGTGTTACAGGGACCGTCCTTGAATGTAGTAGCAGCCTACGCCAGACCGCCGAACAGAGAGTCAACGCTTGAGATGGTGGATAAAATCACAAAGGAATCGAAGCTACCGACCCTCGACGCCCTCTGCTCGTTGTCGGTGACTTCAACACGCGTTGGGACCATCCGACAGCAGAACGCACACTTGCCCTCCAAGATGCTCTGTCGGACTTCAATTGTTGGATCGTGAACCCTCCCACGGACCCAACCTTCATAGGGCACTCCGGTCAATCGACGATTGATCTCTTTGCAGTAAATGTGAGCCGGGACAAGGTTATGTACTTGGGGGTGTAACCACTCCATGGAGGAAGGTGCTCAACTGAGGCAGCATATACCTGTCGCCATTGATCTCCGGACCGACTGCGCGCCCGTTTGCTCAGGACGGCGAAGCCACTGTCTCGCATCTTAGATGTCAACACTCTGCTATCACATGCTCATAGAGTTCTGCCGGTACCCGGGGTCATCGAGGTGGATAACTACGCGAGACGCCTCACCCGAGGTGCTCCAAAAGTCTACATCGAAGACCCGCAGAGCCGCAGAGGTAGGCCATGGTTCAACAGGCAATGTAGACTGATTCGGGGTATCCATAACCTCATCAGATTCCTTGCCTCGTTGGCATCCTGTCGCTAAGCCCCTAGCCAACGCTTTCCGAACAATTCGAAAGAAGACGTATGTGCGAGAGGAAGAAATACATCGAACCGCAGGAGGCACTGATGATACAGGAAGCCGAACGACGTCCGTACAAGTGGATAGCGCGTACCGGCAGAACCTCATGTTCTATCAGCCCATCGGTCTTAACAGATCACTTCGCGCGAATGTTCTCGTCACGATGTACCATCCACGAGAAGTGCCGTCGGTAACCTCAGCTGGACGAGAAAACCACGTGGGAGCGTACGCTCCTCGGCGCCGACTTCACCGTGGGGGAGGTTCTGAGTGCCCTGCGAGGGCTCCAGTCGAGGAAAGCCCCAGGCCCAGACCTCGGTGCAACGAGCACCTGAAGCAAGCACTGATTCTGGCCCCATCTTGGACAGCATTGTTTTAACGAATGCCTTCGTACCGGCTCCATCCCATAATTGGCGCGAGGCGCTTCTGCTGTCATCCCAAAAGGTAAGGGTGACCCATCTCTTCCTTCGTCCTGGAGAGGTATCGCCAAGAAAAGCGCCTGCTACAAGTTGCTAGACATCCTCATCACTACACGACTGAGCGACATCCTTGAGAGCGTGGCGCCATTCCCACAGAGCAGCACGGATTTCGCGCGGGGCTCTCAACCATGACGGCCTGCAGGGAATTATTACGGGACATTAAGGAGATGACAACCAGACCGCGAAAATTTGTGTACGCTGTATTTGTGGATTTCCGGTCGGCTTTTGATTCTGCGCCGCGTGACACTATCCTAACCTTCCTCGTGGCCACGAAATATTCTCGGAGTACTGGCCGCCATTATGCAAGAGAACAAAATCACGATAGAAGACGGGGTCGCGGAACTCCCAGCGTTCGCGCAGACAACAGGGGGACAATCTAGTCCGCTTCTGTTTTCGGTCCTTCTAAAGACCTTCCGACTAAAATAGAGGCGAGAGAGAGATGGTGAAGGTTCTCCTTTACGCTGACGATCTCGTGATCTTTGGGGAGAGCCGCTTTCAAGTCCAGCAAGCAATCGCAAGACTGAACTCCGTGATCCCTTCGCTAGGACTCACGATAAACGAGAACAAAACGGAGGCAATTAAGTTTAGACGAGGGGGCCGATTGGCGGCTCAAGACACTCTATTTCTGGCAGGCGCACCAGTACGCTATTTGAGCATTTCCAAATCTCGGTGTTGGATTACCCCGAGTGCTAGATCTTTCACGCTTCATGTTAATGAAAAATGTAGGAAAGCGCTCACAACCCTCGCCACTATCCAAAAACCTCAGCTTCTCTCACTGAAAACGGCGCTCCGACTTTTCGATATGAAGATCGCCCCGGTGGCATCATATGGAATTGAGGTGATCTGGGAAGACCTCACTATTGATAACCTCGACGCGTTCAACCGACTCAAAGCAACCTTCCTTAAGCGTGCCCTTGGTCTCCATCGAAGCGCCCGCAACAGACTAGTGTATCGACTGGCGGATACCCCACTGTTCATGGAAGAGCTGCAGCGTCGTTTCAAACTAGAGAAGACTGCCGCATACGAAGAATGTGTACGGCGATGGGAGAGCAAGACTCAGATATCGACCCGACCTTTTCACCACAGGTGCCATGATGAACCAGGCGTGGAAGGATGCAAACCGAAGTAACAGGCACGTCGTGACCCGTTTTGCCATCCACGGTTTCCACCATGAGCTGTGCCAACAGACGGGGTTCCACGACCCATCCCTAACTTGTGTGTGCCGCAGGTGTGGAGAAGCGTGTTCAAGATACCACGCGTCAGTGTGTAATTATGTGCGCTCTTTAAATGAACTTGCATCGCCGTGCATCTGCTAGTCCGAATGTGTAAACTGTGTAAATCTTTGAACCAAGTGACATGCGATGATCTCTTAAAATTATGATCTTATGTTCGACCAATGAGAACGCCTGCCGTGCAGGCATGTTTATACGTTATTTATAATATTATTGTGTACTGTTTTGTACATATGCCTTATAAAGG
>QVRM01006529.1:0-50475 GCA_003439945.1 Dermanyssus gallinae | reverse complement strand
GAAAGCTTACAAGAAGTTGATTGTGAAAAAAACTCAAGAGAATAACCTTGGATGCTGGTTCCTCATAGCTGGCAACTACGGCTCAAATGACACGCGTGGTTAGCGTGTTCAGATTGTAGGCTATTTCGTGCAATTTCTAGCCACATGTGGATCCAACAACGACGACTTTACATTGCGCCGATATCAAACGTCTTGAAACGTCTTTGAAGGCTTAAAACAGAAACCAACGTGAATTTTTCAAAGCAATATCACCGCCTCGGGGTAGTTACGGTAGTCAAAGGTACCATAAGTCACAGAAGGAATCTTAACTTAAGCTTAAACAGTCACCCCCAGATGAAGCGCCCTGGGGTAGTCTTGGATCGGGGGTCTTTCGTGCGTATCACAGCGTCTTAGGGCGACTCTGTCGATGGCCGCATTATCGTCGTCCCGAAGCAGCAGGACAACGGTCCCGTCGAAGCAGTTGTCGAAAGATGACGCAACACAGCACTAGTAACGCTGGAGAACCCACAACTTACAACACAACAACTCCGATCGCAGCCGACATACAGAGGTCACTTTCGATGCTGCCCGATCGTCACCTCGTGCCTAGCCGAACGCGGGCCGAACGCGGGGCATTAAACAGCATACTCTTCCATTGAAGAGCATTTTTTGTGCTAGCTGATACGTGTCGAACTTCGCTGGCTTTCGCGTTTAGCTTTCACAGCCATGACGTCCGAGTCGAAAAAGATGCGTGCGCGATATTTCGTTGGGTGGATGAGAGTGGATCAGTGGATGCGATCGACTTTCAGGTGCTGCAACAAAAGCTTTGCCTACAAGCGAGGTCAAGGCGCGTCGTCGATCGATGTACGAGTCAACGGTACGCCGACGTACAAAGCTGTTCGGTTCAAGGCTATTTCTACAACTGTTACGACTACTATTGCTGCTACTGCTGCTGCTGCTGCTGCTGCTTGAAGTCGTCCGTCGTATGGCGTAGTAGTAGTAATAGTAGTAGTAAGAGGAGTAGGAGTACATTCACGTCTGAACGAAGCTTTCGTTCAGACGACCGCTTTTGACCCTGCTAATGTCTCCGACTCTTGCTTCAGTGGTCGATGATCTGTCTGTCTGTCGGTCGGTCGGTCCGGTCCGTCCGTTCGTTCGTCCTAGGCGGCGCGCGGCGCCTGACGCTGAAGAAGGCGAGGCTGCTCTGGGTTCCTGGTTGGTCCCGCCCGGTTCAGCCTGGCTGACTAAGGCTGTCTGTCTGTCGCTGCTGAAGAGCCGTGGGAGGAACAGGGGCCGGTGGAGAAATTTGCTGGCTGGCGGGGGGTGTGTCAGAGGATGTACGAGGAGCGGCAAGCGGTTGAGGGTGTGGACAGTCAACGCCGAGTGAAGGCAGTAGTAGTAGTAGCGGCTGTAGTATTCGGCGTCATCGTCGTAGTAGTTGTAGTAGTAGTAGTACCCGATGCCTAGGGTAGCGGCAGCAGCAGCACCACCAGCCCTGGGGCCCTCAACAACCCCCGCGAACAAACGGCGGCCTCACGAAAGACAGTTGGGCGGATGGGCAACCGGGCAGGCAGAATCTGCACCGGTCGAGGCTTGCTCGTCGCCGCCCCCCCCCCCCATCTCTTTCCCTTTCAGCAGCCAATTCCCCTCATGCCCACAAGCCCAACAACACTGAGGGGCCGCAGAGGGGACAGTCACTAGTCACTCCGCGGGCCGCAGCGATAGTAGTAGTAAAAGTAGTGGTAACAATAAGCTTAGGGAGCGGTCAGCTCACACGGGAAAAGAAAGACGGGGCCTCGTTTGTAGTAGCCGTCGGTGTCGTCGTCGTCATCGTCGTACAAGGCATATTTGGTCGGGCCCCATTTGCAAAGCGAAGGAGGAGAGTAGGGGGCCGACGTAGATAATCGGGTTCGTGAGTAGGTTCGGAGGAACGAAGCAACCTGCAGGCAGGCAAACGACGGGGACGGGGCCCTATAGAAAGAACATCAACGCTCGATTAAAGGAAAACCCCGAGATACGGGAAAATAGGGAAAGGACCATCAAGAGAGGGGCATAGAGGAGTAAAGAAAGTGGGTCGTGAATGCATGAAAAGGAAAGGGTACAGACACACGCAGACGGAGGGAAAGATAACCAGCCGTACGCTGGTTGACATTGACGCTGCTAAAGACATTGGCATCGGCGGCGGACGCGTCCGAAGAAGGATCACCAACAATAACACAGGATGAAGGGTCAAGTTGGAGGTTGAGCTCACAGCAGAGCTCGTGCGGCCTCTAAGTAGGACACGCATTTTTTGGTGGATAAATCAGTTCACCAGTTCCGCAAATTTTTCTTTCGTCTTTTTCTCAGTAGCATAGTACGTCTTCATTTTAGCTGCAGAATGTTTTGGCGGCTTCTTCGTCTCGAAGGAACGTGCTTACAGTTTCGTAAAACGAATCACCAGATTCACGCTGTAAAATTGTAACTTCAATCTCAGCTAACGCACTGAGGTCACACTCGATGTTGCTCGACCCTTACGAGCTAATTCGGAGTCTAGTATAGAACACTAAACCGCATCATTTTTTCTTTGTGGATTTTATGCTAACAAATGAGTATCCTTCACAGGTTTTAACGAATAAAGGCGGAATTTTAGAAAATGCATACACGTATTTAAAAATAGCTCCTTGTTTCCCTTCTTTCTTGCAGCTGTCTAGACACCAACGCAGCAGTCCAAAGATCCATAACAATGTATACATACCAATGCAAAACAATGTATATGGAACAACATAGTGTAATGTAAAAAAACTAAAACAATTTCCCTACCTTCTTTCATTGGTGTCATTTTATTTTTCTATAGACGTATTTATTTGTATGCTTTATGCGTATGCACACAACCATAAATAAATGTCTGTCAATTCGACAAAACTCTTGTTCTCATATATGACGTTTTCTTAAAATTATCACTACCATTTTTCTACAACAGTCTTTAGTAACAGCATATCATCTGTCTTTATTGCTGTATCATACGCATGCAAGATGAACAACGGACATACAGACAAAGTGACCAGAATCGTGATTCTGTTTCTAGAGCAAATGCTTTTGTATTTTTGGTGAACTAGTGACCCTGAACATGCTACAAGACGATGAAACGAAATATGAACCCCCCTTAATTAAATCACGAATTCGAAGACATGCTCTGAATGTATCACGTACGGCGTTATGCTATGCGGGTTCTATCGCCCCGTTTTTCTCTATGTGGTTGTGGCCATTGCCTTTTTAGGGTCGATTTCTGCCATGTTCATTGTGTAGTCGCTGATGAGAATTTTTACTGAAGCGCTGACAGAAAAACGCACCGTAATGTCTTCTCTGAATAATAATAACAATAATAGTAATAATAATAATAATAATAGAGAGAGAGTCGACACGCATTCTACAATGACATATTATAATCGTTGTTTAAGCAAAACTGCCTTTGCATTATCAAAGGTGGCCAAGCCAGCCGTTAGTAACTTGTCTCAGATCACCTCGGTCCCATACTACCCTCAGCTTTTGGGGTTATCTTCAACCAAACATAAGAAGACCGCAGCGACATCCGCTGCGGTTCTCCGATCGTGGCCGATAGCAACAAGGGCATTTCTATTGAATGAACGAGACACATAGATTTATTCCTGATGATTACTTGCAAATACACTCGAAAGCGTACAGCCTCTGTGCTGTTGGGTTCGGCGGTGCGCCTCCCGTACAAAATGTCTGTAGAGAATATAATTAGCTCGAGATATATGAAGTAGTTAACATACGCCAGGCGTTCTGCCCTCAAATGAGGCTTATTGGCTCATAGCGCGACGCCCTAGCACAATACCGCAGTAAGGTGGCTTAGTAGGCAAGCCAATGCCTTAAATTCAGAAAAATCGAGGGTTCAAGAAAAGGACCGGCCACTTTTCATGCTGGTTTTCGTGGTTTCCAATTAGAACATGGTAGATGCCCGAGTGAACTGTAATAGGTTACGGTCGGACATTAAAAAAAAAAGGGAAAAACGGGGGCACAGATAGGGACGGTGCATTATCATCCTCTTTCATTATTGTGTTGTCTAGGTATAGGTGTTTGCAGGCTTTTCTTTGATATTTTTCTTGTTGTGCTGCTAGTTTCATAAAGTTTCTCGTACTTCTAGATATACTATGTAGTAAGCAGATAGTGCGACCACGTGCTGGGTAGGCGCCCTACTCTAGCGGGCACGGTCCAGCACGGCGCGAATACTGTTGACCCTTAGCGACGTTCGTTCCATTTAGACATGCCTAGACCTCGCGAGCACATCTTGTAATCTGTCGGTCTTTCTTCGGCCACACTGCGTATCTTAGCGGGAGAGCTTAAGATACGGGAATTGTAGACTTTAAGCATTCCACTAAAAGGGCATCGGGCAGGGCGCCGGGTTTGATCGGATACATCGTCTTGATAGGAATGCCCCAGCATAGCCAGATATCGAGTTCTCTCTCTGCACGCTGTCGGACGTCTTCCTCTTTCCTCACCGCTGGCATGTTGCCGTTCCGAGTTCGGTCGTCTCCACCTTGCTACCGTACATTCGCCCATTACCGAGCTGCGCCACTAAGGCCACCAAGATTTGCCCATCGGCGTTTCGAAAGGCTTTACACTTGACAACCTCATGGCGGTTGGGAGTCCGCTGTAGTGACACTGTTAATAATAGTAGTAATAATAATAATGATAATTAGTAATGTCTTAACCATAAATGTATTAGTTATTGACATACATCCATTCTTTAATCACACATTCGCGGGACTAGTCATAAGCGCTGTGAAATGCCTCTGGGAAATAACTTCCTGGGATGCTGCGACAAGGCGCCGCCGCACATTTGCCTAAATTGGGACCATGCCGTCAAAACCCCTCAGATTTGAGTTTCAGGGTGCAGCAAGAAATCTGCGGGGGGGGGGGCATTCTGGCGAATATGGGGGTTGTCAAGGACTGTGTTGGCAAACAGGAACGCGTATGTGAGCCGGAACGTTCAGGCCAAGTACGACAAATTTAAATCTTCGGCATAGAATGCCACTGCGGCATCGTCTGACAAGAATGGACGAATTTCTGGGGAAATGTTTCTCGAGATTCGATAAACGTGATGAGCATAGTTTTCACCTTTGATTTTCAGGTCCGCAAACTCTTGGGGCGGCCACGTTTAGACGGCCGCCCAGCCAGAATCGCCTGACGAGCGTCAGCCGATTGTTTCTTCGTCGACCGAGCATATTGGCAATGTCATACTTCTAAAGCACACTGTTCTTTAAAAACAGAGTGCTGCCAGGCGTAGGATCAGATCCCGCTCGGATAGGATTCGTTTTGTCCCTCGCTGGTTATATTGGGGCGATAGCATTGTCCAACTGCTACATGCTGCTATGCTGTAGAAAGCCCAGATAAGTCGAGTGTGAGACCAGTCTGCCTTGCCTAAAAGATCCAGAGGAAGTGATGACGCGTAGCAGTCTTTTGCGGCAAACACTTGGAATTAATACGTTCGACTATGCCTAGAACCCTTCGTCTCCCCTAACAAGCTCTGCAGCAATGGCCTCTACGGCTGTGCCGAGAAGGGCCGCAAACAAGGGCAGACGCCGAGGGGTGTCACCCCGACGATAACTTATTTTTTGAGGTGGTTGGGCAACGGAAGTGCTGGTGGCAGTAACGTTGTTGGTTGAAGGGGTTGAAGTAGTATTAAAGAATGGTTCCAGCTCTTCGCCTCTTCCTGAGGCCATTTAGGTGAGAGATTTTAGTGGGTATTATGCCAACAACATCGGCATCGAGTTCCACACTACCCGCTTTGGGTGTGCGTAAAAGCATTTTTCCCTCTCACCAACAAAAAGTAACGTTGTAATTTTTGGAATAGACCACATTGCGCCTCGCGACCAGAGGAGACACACAGCACATTTGTATTTATGGGGTGGTCCGTTTTACGAAGCAATGCGAAAACAAACCCGTGAACGTTAAATGTTGGCTGGGGTCAGTCCGAAAAAAAGTTTAGGTCCATTCTGAGAAGATGGGAGCCGTCTTAAAGGGCTCTCGCCTATACGAATTACCGGGCCAGACCTTAGTCTGGGACCGGGCGTTTAACTCATTACATTCTCGGTCCTGGTCAATCTTGTCCCGGCTACTCAGTCACAACGGCGGAACCTGATTCGGAAGTGCTTGGGTCTGTGTCATTCTCATGGTTGTTCATCGTACATGCGTTTGAAATACTGGGTAAGCACGGCCTGCCCTAACAACACAACTACTGCAAACGGGTTAAGGTCAACTTATAGCAGCAACAGGTAATGCCATGACCGGGCAATTCTTGCTCCAGAGGCTGTCAGCCAGAGATATCTTGTAGAGTGAAGAATACAGAACAGAAGCCAAATTACTGCAGTTCTTGGTTCAAGGTCTGCACTGTTCCGCTTCACATTTGCAACAATACGTCGTCATCAGACAGTCAAAAACATGTTTCCCTATTTGCCGCAGAATATAAATTCTGGCTGATCGAATAGAAGAAGTAGTTATTCACCTAAAAACGGCCTACTGCCGTAGATTTCAATCTTAGATGTCGTGTGTAAGGTGCACACGTAAAAATCAAACGGCTACGATGGCGAGCCAGCGCTAAACACGTATTTGTCCAGGTTAAGATCTTCCACAAAGCTTTGCTCTTGGCATAGTTCCAACGCCAAGGTTGTCAATGCGTTACGCGGCAGTCGAGACCTAATACACACATATATATATATATATATTCGCGTTCTTGTGACTGGATGTATTATTAAACGCACCCGGAAACGGGGGGATATTTATTTTTCCAGATAAGTTGTTACAGTTGCGCGCTTGGCGGCTACTGCGCCATGCAAAAAGGCTGTTTGCAAAGGTTTTCTTTGCGGTGGTTTTTGCGTATAAATTTGCGCCACTTCGTGTTGGTATTACGACCTTATTAAAAAAAAAATATTGCAGTCTTTTCTCGTTCTGACAGATTTTATCGAACATTTTAATATCGTTGTCTTTTAAAAGCTGCAAAATTGAATCACATTCGATCTCTTTAGGGTCAATATTGCACCTGTATCTGACGCGTTTTAAAAATCTGTTGTGTATTGTAGAGATGAGTTTCTTGTCTCTCGCAAAGCCTGTATTCCAAACAGGAGACGCGTACAGTATCACTGGTAACACATATTGTTTGTAAAGACTGACGTAGAGTCTAGCGTCCGACAGTACAAACGTCCGCATAATCCAGTTAACTTTCTTGGATGCGCGGGCGACAGTTTCCGTTATATGTCCGCTATATTTTTATTTAGTGCAAGTTAATACACCTAAGTCTTTCAGGATCGTTGCAGACTGTAGATTCTCACCGCCAAGGGTATAGGAGTAAAGTTTTCGGGCTGACCCTCAGCCAAGATTTAACGTCCACGGAACTGTTTTTTCACATTGCTTCATAGACGGACCCCCATAAATATAAATGTGCAACGGTGGGGCTCGAACCCGCGCACCTATGTGTCTCCTCCGGTTGCGAGACGCAGACTTAAGCCGCTACGCCACCGGGCTCGACAAGGGTATAGGAGTACCTAGGATTTGTTTTACCAAAATGTAGAATAGCGCACTTTTGTACGGACAATTTGAGATCAAGTTTACAAACCCATTCAAAGAAGTTACCTAATACTGCTTGTAAAGCCGCAGCCTTAACATCATCATCAACAATAGTATACATTTTAATATCGTCTGCATACATTTTCATATGTACATGTTTCGGGACGATGTGTTTCAATGAATCAGTGTACAATATGTACATAAGCGGCCCAAGTATGGTGCCCTGTGGACAGCCAGAAGTGACTCGAGCACAGGATGATAGGCAGTCATGAACACGTACGCGGAAAGTTCTGCTACGTAACAATGCAGCTACCCACTCAACTATTTTTCTGCCGACACCATAACTACGGAGGACCTGCAGGAGTTTATTATGTGTGACCGTTTCAAATGCCGACTTGAAGTCAAAATATATGCAATCGAATGGCTTGCTGTCATTTAGCATCAAGGCCCAATCATTTTGTGTTTCAAGAAGTTGCAGGACCGTAGAGAAGCCTGGTCGATAGGCGAACTGTTCTCTTGAGATAAGTCCCTGAAGATTAGCGTTGCTGTAAACGGCTTCAGCGATTACGCTCTCAAAGAGTTTGCTGGCAACAGAAGTAAGCGATACAGGACGTTTGTTTTTGTGCATCAGTCTTGTCCCCTTTCTTATGCACCGGGCACACGATGGCACAGCGGAACAAATCAGGTACAGTTCCTTCTTCAAGAGAACGTCGGAATATTAGCGATAAAGGTATACATACTGAACGGTCGCATCGCTTATATACGAACGCGCTTATACCATCCGATGTTTCGCTCTGTTTATTTGAGAGCTTCCTGAGATGTCGAGCCAGGTTTTCAGGGGAGCTGTCAACGTCTTCAACGTATTTGAGATTTTCTGCTGGATGTACATCAGGTTGCGGCCGACCAGAGCGCTCTGCAAATTCACTAGGAGACGGATAAGTTGAGGCGAAGACGTCACGGAGTAATTCAGCCTTCTCGGAGTTCTCAGTAGCGACCGATCCATCCTGCCTTTTGATTGCGCCAACACCGTCTTTGATTTTGAGCCGTTTTCTTACGTATTTATGGATTGTTGATTGGTTTCCATGTCGAGCTATGGAGCTTTCCTCGATGATTCTCTTACGATGCAGAACTTTTTGAAGTTCTTTTCGAATGGTCTTAGTAGTAGCTTCAACATTTGAGGTCGCTAGACGATTCGCGAGACGTTGCATAACTGAGTCAAACCTGTGCGCCCCGCCAACAGTTTTGCATGGCACCAACGAGTCCTACAGCATGTGCATGTACTCGATAAAATTATTATACATTTCGTTAGAGTTCGTGCAGGTAGAAAAGAATGTGGCGGCGTGGTCTAGGGGACTAGTGCGCTAGTCATGGTTGTCATCTACCGGGGTGTCGCCGGTTCGATCCCTGTTGTTGGTCGAATTTTCTTTGAGCGATGCTCATTGAGAATAGATGATAAACCATACCGCTGAGAGTCAGCGGCCATGCTGCCACAAGGACTGTTGGGGAAACCCTAGATATCTTAACATGTCCGGCCCTCGGTGCATTGAAGATATACCTCAGGTTAAGTGCCAAGCCCGTAGGGGACGGAGGATAGTCTAGAATTAAAAACAACCTCCTTAAAAAATGTTTTTAATTCTAGGTAGAAAAGAATAAGTTCCAGTAGGTATCAAGAAGATTGCAGACCATCCCATCGTAGTCTCCGTTGGCATAGTCCAGGAAGGTCGGAATGTACAGAGGAGGTAGGACCGGAGCTATCGGGAAGCTGACCATGTTATGATCACTAGCAATGGGAGCAGGAGAACAAACGACATTGTCGACGGATTCATCGTTTGCGATTACTAGATCAAGTAAGTTTTGGCCTCTGGTGGGTTTCTTCACGAGTTGATCGAGACCAGCTGTGCTAATAAATTGAAGCAGAAGATCTTCCTTACTTGCTCGTTCACAATCGTCCACCTCATAGCCGTCCTTATTGGACTCACGGTACGAAGAGATGGAGTTAGTCCAATCGATGTCGCCTTGGTTGAAGTCACCAGCAACAACGACGCTGCTGTCAATGGAGGGGAGTTGTTCCAAGTCGGTGACAAGTGTGACCATGTTACGATAGAGCTCTGCTGCTGTACCAGAAGGGCTAAAATAAGAGCAGATGAGCCGCACTCGGCTGCTGGGCAGCAGAAGATCGACGGCAACTGCCTCAGATGATGTCATGACGGTTACCGGGGCACAGGGTATTTGGGCTTCGACTAAAAGCAAAACTCCACATCCGGATTGGGCATTTCGATCTTTGCGAAAGACCTCAAATCTGCCATTGGCAGATAGTTCAGCACACGAAATCCCATCGTTAAGCCAGGTTTCTGTTATGAAGGCAATGTCGATTCTGAGAGCTATCATATACTTAGTCAGACAGTCGATTGCGCCAGGTTTTTTCAAAGAACGCGCGTTTAAAAGAATGCATTTCAGTTCAGGTAATTTGTCAGTATGTTGTTCGTTGTAAATATTTTCGAGGCTAGGTTAATTATTGTTCTTACGTCTGCGTTGGGGGTGTGACGATTTCCCTGATGGTCATTGGGCAGAATGAGAGTCGATAACGTCACTATCTCTCAGACGGTCAGAGAACTCTTTTATTATAGCTCCAGAATGCCAAATAGACGGTTCGAATACTTTATCGGCATCGCAGTCCGGTATCTCCACATAGAACGAGCTGTAGTGGGAATATCTAGTTTTTATTTTCCTTACAACAAGCGGAAATATACCGGATGACAACAGGTGTCGGTGTAGTTCTGTTGCCGAAAGCGCAGCGTTTTGTCCAGAGATAAATACCCTTTCAGTACAGAGACGAACGGACTCGCGCGGTAGGGTCCGCGGCTGGTCCCTGATCAGACCGGGCACCAACAGTGCACAACTCGACGCCGTCTGTGTTCCATCTTCTTCCAGGACTCACTATTTCCAGTTTTCTGCTTTAGAGTGACATTTGGCGGGGGTCGAACAGTAGGCAGACCAGAGCGAGAATGGCTTCGATTTCGATTTGGGGCCAGGGGACGGTTCCGACTGCGGCCGCGCGATAGACTTGCAGCACGGTTTCCTTCCGTCTGGGTACATCTGGGCTTTTCCCAGCATATACGACTGTCAGCACGACAATGACACCCGTGTACAACAGAAAACAACAAACAAAGCCGAAATTCGATGCGCTTACGGTAATCAGGTTGCCGTGGAGTGTTGTTGCCATGGCAACGCCCCGTTTCGAACGGTGCGTTAACCGCCCTCACTGCATTTTTAATTACGTCTTTTAGAAGGCCAGAGAAGAGACTTGTCTTCAGGACTGTTCTTATGTAGGACTTTCTACCCTACTTTGTTTCAGGGCTTAAGAAGTTTTGTCAATGTGCATGTACCCTTTAGTTGAACCTGTCCGGCTTTGTTTGGACATGTTGCATGTTCATTTGGGCCCATTTTGACCAGTACAGAAGCCAAATGGTCTACCGAAGTGCGTAATTTCCATTAAATGCGTTACATATGTCACGTCTGACATGTTCGAGCAGGAGCAACAAACCCCACACCCGGGCTTAAATTGCGATCAAGCACGCCCGAAGCCAGGAGAGCGTTCTGCACTAGTCAAGCCCTTCAGGAAATGGTACAGTGCTGTAGTGATAGTACATAATTGAAGCAGCTTGACGGTTTGATGGAGATATATAGTTGGTACCCTGCGTCAAAAGCGTTCAAACTGAGGACTGAAAGCCTTTAACGTTGTAATCGACAACAACACAATACGCGTATTTAATAGATCACTAAGTAACACGTGCACATTTCGGCGTTGGCGGTCCCAGCAATGCAATCCGTAGCAACGTCATTTGTACGACGTAATAACAATCATCAGCATCTATCAGCCGATATAGATTCAATCCGGCGATCATGAGAGATGGCACATGGATCCTACCATCCGGTAGCATGTTGCGTGAAGGCAAAACACCTCCTCCATGATTGTCGAGTTGCCCGACGAGTTGCCTTTACAGACAATGCATACGCTTTTGATGAGCTAACAATTGCAGAACTGGTTGCAGAAACAGTTCGATGCAGACACACAAATATTCGCCTCGAGGCTCAACGAGAGCGCACAAACGACGAGCGTATCAACGGGCGGTTGTGCTCATTTACGCTCTACGAGCTAAAGAAGCAAGGATGAGAAGCGGAGATGGTCTCCACAGGCAAAGTTCGTCGTGCAGTAGTCACAGGAAGTTGCTAAAGGCCGACAGTGGACTCGGACTACGGCAAACTCGTTACGCCTGCGGTTCTGTGCGGCAACGACGCTTGGCAACCGGATGTTCACCGGCGCGACTACCTTTCTTACTCCACCTTTGCAGATAGATGATGGTCAGATGTAGGTATGATATAGGAAGGACGATGATAACGACGACGACGACGACGACGATGATGGTGGTGGTTGTGGTGCTGGCAGCGTCAGCGGCTCGACGGAAGCGACACCGCCCCTTTTTACCGCCGAGATTTACTACGACTACTACTTCTACTACTACTACTAATACTGCTACGACCAGTACGACTAGTACAGACTACAGGCGCAGCTGCTGCTGTTGCTGCTGCTACTACGCAGTCTATCCTGCTTCCGGAGCGATTTCGGCCCGCCCACCAAAAGTCGGCGGCAATTTTTGCAAGTTTACCGTGACAGGCACGCCTTACGCCAAAGCGACATTTAGAAAAGGTACGTGGATGCATGTATATATATATATATATAATATTGTGATGATTTATTAATCATTTACAAACTCTATATGTAT
The DNA here is from genome assembly GCA_003439945.1 of Dermanyssus gallinae. Lineage (NCBI taxonomy): Eukaryota > Metazoa > Arthropoda > Arachnida > Mesostigmata > Dermanyssidae > Dermanyssus > Dermanyssus gallinae. Next base: position 38,149 of record QVRM01006529.1, on the reverse strand, counting down.
GTAAGTATATAGAAACTAAACAACTATACATAAGTACGAACGGATCGTAAATCAGCTCTGTTGTTGATGTCATCATGTGAGTGAGTAACCTAATGGATACCAAAACTAAGTATTACACGGAAGTTCTTTCCTCTCCAGTTCTTTGAGGCAAAATAACTAAGTATTACACGGTAGTTCTTTCCTCTCCAGTTCTTTGAGGCAAAAGTAAACATAACGCAGGTTGCGTATAGGTAAATCGTGCCCGAGCTCTTGTTGCTCGAGAGCATGATTTTGTGACCCCAATGTGAACCATTCTGAATTCAGTCGGAGCTCATCGCTTTTGGCCAGTCTTCCTCCTCGTCGGAATTTCATCGCTTTTGTCTTGCTCGCATTGATCTCCAATTTGTTCCGGTTTACATAGCCCTGTAGAGTTACAAGCGACTGCTGCAAGTGAAAGCGACTTCGGGAGAACAATACTAAATCATCGGCATACATAAGCGTTTTCACTTGTGAATGCCGACTATGTATTTCCGCCGGGAAATCGCTTACCAACATTGAGAACAACAGAGGACTCAGGTTATCACCCTGAGCAACACCGGTAAGCTTCTCCAGGCATGTTAAAAAAAAAGTCCGAAAAGGCCTACAATCCTTTTACAGTGCCAAGGACCCATGCAGACTGTCGATGGAGGTTGCTGTTAAGCTGTTTAACCTGAAGATTGCACCCACAGCATCTTACGGTGTTCAGATCTGGCCGTATCTCACGAGATCGAACCTAAGGGCGTTTGATCAACTCAAAGCCAGTTTTTTAAAGAAAGCGTTGAACGTCCACCGCACTAGCCTGAACCGGTTAGTGTACTTATTGGCATCGTCGCCGTTATTCGTTGAGGACTTACAGAGGATGTGCAACCTGCCGAAGACGACGGTTTTTAGAGAACACGTCTTAGACCGGGAGAATAAAATGGCCGACATCGACCCGCTGTTTTATGAAACGAGAGCAATGACGTCGGATTTGTGGAGAGCCTGCAGTTATGAGAACCGGCATCTACTCACTAGATTTGCCGTCCACGGCTTCCATCTGAAGATCTGTACGCGCGAGAAGTTTCATGAAATCTCGGCGGAGTGTATGTGTAAACTTCGTGGCTGCCCGTGTGATCTATATCACCTTCAGCGTTGTGAAAGAGCAACTCCGCTGTCTCAACTCTGGAAACGCGATGTCTATGATGTATATTCGTAAACCAATCATTGGTTAATAAAACTACTACTACTACTACTACTGTGAACCATTCGACGTAGGTTGACACCGACGGCATGAGTGGGAATCAGATTTGGCTTCCTCGCTTTAAAGACGATCGTGCGAACTTGCGTCGGCAAAGTGGGGTAGCGGTCTGTAACTCGTAACAACTGCCACATTGTTGTGGTTATCACCTAACGTGTTATGATGTAAGGGAATAGATGATAAAATATTTATGCAATTTTATGACTCTAACCAAAATTATGCACGACTTAGCAAATTTGGCCAGGTTGCTTTTTAGCCTTTCCCATACTTGCTCTCTCTCTCTCTCTCTCTCTCTCTATATATATATATATATATATATATATATATATATGTACATGTACATGTATATGTATATATGTATATATATATATATATGGATTTTGCATTCAAATTGCTAGCAATCAGTACTTTATCGCGCGTGTGGCCTATCCGCCGAAATCATAAACAGGCGCGCGTTTGTTTAGACGATCTTTTGCGCAGGTAGCCCTGTTCCGCGGAAATAAATTACACCTCCGACAGGCCTTGACACCGCTGTCGACTAGATATGATGTGATAGTAGGTCAACTGTGACACAGGCACAACTCCAAATCGCGTTTTTCGATGTTTTCTAGCTCCACCTCTGGATGGTTTACAGCGTCGCTTCGCACTAATCAAAACCTCTGCACTTACTAGTAAAAGCATTGCACTTACTAGTCGGATGAAGAATTGCTTGATGCTTGACCATTGCGACTCTAGATGTGGCGAGGAAGGCCTTGTGGGCTAACACGTTGTTGCGAACGATCCATTGACTAAACGACTGTATCACTTTCGGCTAGTCTGACCACTATGGGAGGCACTAGACGCAACACTGCCACAAGTTCACCTACTTCAGAAAAGAAGGATCATGACCGTGCCAGTCAGCCGTCGCGGCCTCACTTCTGAGAGTTCTCGGATTTCAGTGAAGAGTCACAAACAAAGAATCATCATGTGTAACAAGTCTCGAGAGCAAAGAAAACCGGCGTTGCCCAACGGCGTTGTATCAGCAACTGTCCAGCCAGAACGCGTGCCTCTTTCTCGTCATGTAAACAATCAAGACGTAGGCACCGAACGGGCAGATTGTTTTTGCGGGACTCCGAGGTGATCGTGCAGAGTCTTATGGAAGGACTAGGCACCTAATCCGAAAGTCTGCCCTCGGCGATGTGTATGCTATGCTGCTGGGTACATGCTGATCAACCGTACGTTTTCTTATTCAAGCATTTTACATTGTATCACACCTTTCTCGTACCGCCACACATAAATCATTACGACCTTTTTTGGATGGAAACTTGGCCTCCTGGATCTAGATTGAGGTTTACCCCTTCTTGTTTCCAGCAATGATTCTAGACGAAAACCGGCTGGCTTTTGTAGCCGGGTGTTGCTTGGTGCCGGGCAAATTGTTGGGCTACAATACTCAGCCGATTTGTATTGTTCACTTTTGTCAGCTTGTATGAAACCCAAATTGCGCGGCCAATTATCGTGATTGTATCTATATACTTGATTTACGGCCGTTCTCCCTTTAAAAGGTCTTCATAGGGTCCACGTAGAAAGTGGACAATCTTTCGGAACGAGAACCGTCGTAACGTTGCACTTGCCAACTTTGAACTTCGTAGTCCACTATTGAGCGGTCCACTCAGCCTATGCATCATCTTCCTACAGGTGTTGAAAGTTTACCTGTTGTCCAGCCGGAACATGGTGATTTGGTGTTCTTTGGTGGTTTTCAGCCACAAATAACAAAGAGAAGGAAACCAGTGAGCAGTAAAAAAACCGGAAGTTTTCATTAAACCTAATCTGTTTATCTAAAGTATATATATATATATATATATATATATATACGTGTGCGTAAACACATATATATATATATATATATATATATATATATATATATATATATATTGTATGAACGGTATATAAATATGTATATGTAGATATAGAGATGTACCTTGATATATATATTGCGTGTATTGAATATACACATGCATATATATCAAGGTACATACAAGCAAATCACCAATATATTCGTGATTTGCAGAGCTGTGTTTGACTCTTAGTCGAAAATATTAGCGGTACTGCTGTTCCACTCACTATGAGAGATAAGGTTCAGGTAATTTACTACAGAATAACTGCCGTAAAGGTGATCGAACAACCCGAATCAAAGAAAATTATATAGGTTTTGCTCAAGTTTAATAGCTTACGCCCCTTCAATGCTGCGTGTGTATCGGAGAACTGCTGGCTTGTATTACAGACCGGTACCCAAATGCTATTCTTAATCTACAAACAAACGATATCTGCTCCAACAATGCCAGCCAAAATTATTTTAGCACCTTTGGCATCCCCCTGGTTCTATAAGTCAACGACGCATACTTGCGAATCAGCATTACGCAGTAAACGGAATTTCGCAATATAAACTCACTTGAGGTATTACAGACCGGTACCCAAATGCTATTCTTAATCTACAAACAAACGATATCTGCTCCAACAATGCCAGCCAAAATTATTTTAGCACCTTTGGCATCCCCCTGGTTCTATAAGTCAACGACGCATACTTGCGAATCAGCATTACGCAGTAAACGGAATTTCGCAATATAAACTCACTTGAGCAGCTTGAAAAAGTTAACTACAATAGGAAGGCCAGGCGTGTGTCAAAAAGTTTACATATTTAGAAACAGCCATCTCATATTTTATGACATTGCCACAACTCCGGGTTGAATGGAAGAAGTCTACTAGGGGAATGAAACACTTCGTAGCGTACAATACAATCAATAGTCGGATAAACCCCGCATACCTTTTATTCTTTAATATACCCCCCCCCCCTCAAAGCTGAATACTTCTAGTCTACCACGAGTAAAATAATCAGCACCTTTAAAAAAATAAAAAGAGAGAGCGAGAGATTTGTCGTGGCGAAACAAACAGTCTCGTTCTGCAACCCGGGCTACGAGAGGTTGAGAGGGTAGTTCTACGAGAGGTTCCTTTAACTAGACTAAGATTATTGCGTAGTCCTCTCTAGTGAAGTGCTCTCCTGTCGACACAAAGGACGACTAACAGAGTACCTTTTGCATACCGGAAGAACAACCCCATCTTTCCGATCGAAATGTGCTTCGTTACCCTTGTGGGAGGCCTTTCCTCGCGAAACGAAGCCTACTAGTGTACTGCACCATGGCTGTTTCTTTAAATAAGGCATTTGACTTGGTGATGATAGTGAAAGCTGCATCTAAATTGACTTTAATTTCCGTTGCAGTTATGCCTTCGAAGAAGCAAAAGAAGAAGTGTTAATTTAACACACGGTTCTACTCGTTTTGCTTCATTGAGACCGGACGTGTCATTTGCTGGCATACTAGCAAGCCAAGCAAATTAAAGCCAAGTGTCATCGTGAAACCCACTCTCGCTAGATGTATCTTTGTAGTAGCTGCTCTATGCTTAATTAATGATGTAAAGAAGAGGGATGCGGGCCAAATGCTATTTGCTCAGCACAAGCTACGCGCACGACCTGTTTCTACACGACGAACTTCGGCGATTGAGCAGCCCGCTTCGAGCGCAAGCGCCTATTGTGTTGTTATTGCTAACTACTGCCCCACGGACAGTTCTGTAATTATTGTTGGAGATTTCAACTTACCGCGACTTTCAGACACGTTATTAGACCCAGACTTAAATACGTGATCAACAAACAACTCACGCAAGTGAAATCAAAGTGCATTATCACGCATTTGTTTGAAAATGAGATTGATTTTCTATTTCTCTTACGGCCTTTGAAGCTCATTTTGGACGTTTCTACAATGAAAGGCATGCTCCTGAGCTCTTTCGATAAAGTATAGTCACTTCTGTGCACATGACGAGGTCTAAAGCAAAGGCCGCAAATGACAGTCATGTATTGCAACTCACAGTTAGCTCACACCTGCTCCATTCTTAGAAAATGTAGCATCGACAAATAACTCAATTTTGGGATATATACATGAGATATGCAAAATAAGATTTTCATTGCATATACTTTGGTTGAAATAGTTACTTTTTTAATTGTATGCGTCCCTTATTGTATACAATACATATTGCTTCCCGCCCATTAATGTGTTTTTCTCAAACGTGGGTCGCCGAATGTCAATTACCAATTGTGCAGAACCGGTCTTTTATCGGTACAATTTGTTCGACAGTTAAGTATATTGGGTTCTGATGGCACCCCCAGGGACCATAGTATTCGACTAGTAGTTGTAGAAGTAAGGACGATGCAGCAAATTTCAAAAGATTGTATCCTATTCAGCGCGGGTAAATAGGAAAACTAGTAGGGAGTGTTGCGGAGGGGGGATGGGAGGTATGTACTTCGATGCTTATACGCGCTAGCCTAAACAACCTGTTAGGTTCGTAAGCCGTTTCGTTTAGTGGGAAGGGGTAAACTGAATACACCTTCGGACATCGACGGCGCTTCGTCGATGTCAGGAGGTGCATCAATCGTATCGTGACGATGCATGTCATGATGATGATGAACTGGCTTCGTACGTTACCACGCTATGACGACGATGCGAGTGTAGTGGGGGCAAAGCTTTTGTGTGGTCGTCATCGCCATTGTCGCTATCGTCGCCATCGTCAGGTACAGTCGCACAGTAATCGAACGTTTGGCCGGCTGCGTTTTTTCCGTTGCCTAGAGCACAAGCAACAATCGGCTGCATTCGACAACCCGCCCCTGCCCCCCCACAAGCGTCTGCCTGGCCGGGGGTGGCACCTCCGAACACTTTCTGGAGGGGTTCGACGGCGTTTCTCTGTGTGCCTGTATGTCTGTCAACTAAAAGAGATCGATCGATGCCATCAAAGACGCGCATCGAGAGCGTTGAGCATCCGGACGGAAAATAGCCCGTCGCCGCAGCTCTATGCTCTTTTATGGATGGGCCCTCTCTTAGGACGTATGCTGCCCGAGAAGTGCACTCAGTGCAAATGTGGGTCGGACACGACACGGTCCCGTTCAACGTCGTCGTCGTCGTCCTCGCGGCGAGGTCCTGTCAAATGTCGCCGCGAACTCCGTCGCCTGTATAGTGCCGTATAGTGAGTCTTATTGACCGCAAATCGATACCTCCACCACCCCCGCTCCCCCTCTGCTAGCCAGCGACCCACCTATACACCCCTATGCAGCCGCCCAGGTAGCCAGGTCATCGTCAGCCAGATAGGTACATAGCTAGGTAACTAGCAAGCCAGCAAGCGAACGAATAGACTGGAAGTCCCCAGCAACGCCGAGTGCGTCCGTATTCGACTACGCATCAGCTGCAAAATGACGGTGCCGATGACGCACAATCGCCACGTCGGCGACGAGTCACCACTCGAAGGGATTCCCAAACTTGTACTTGCATGCGCACAACAGGCATCTAACGAATGACTGTTGTAACCTGTGTGTAGTTGAGTCGATTTAGTCGGTTGGTCGGTTAACGCCAAACCGATATTAACGATAGTAAGATTCGTTCGCCGGATGAATAAATGTCATTGCTCCATGTGACGACGACGACAACAGTTGCAGCAGCAACAGCAACAACAACAACAACAACAACAACAAAAACAACAACAGCAGCAACAACAACAACAACAACAACAAGAATAGCACAACAACAGCAACAACAACAAGAATAGCACAGCAAGAGCAACAACAAGAAGAATAGCACAACAACAGCAACAACAACAAAAACAAGAATAGCACAGCAACAACCACAACGACAACAATAACAACAAGCCGCCATTTGTTGCTTCAAAGAATTTGCTACAACTGTCCTTTCGGCGAAGCCCCCCATCTCCTCCAATATGATTGTAGCGTTGCTGCCAAAACAATGTCATACAACCCACACCACCATACAGACACACACACACACATTACGTACGCCATTGTGGTGGTGCCAGGAATTGCCAGAAATCACGACCGCATTAGACACGACCGCATTATAGGTACGCTACCGTAACGGGAAGGACCAACGGAACCTACCTAGGTACCAACGGGAACGCTAATCATACTGTCTTGCCTTGCGAGGCACACTTAACTACAAGCTAGTGATACAATACAAGCAGTGCTACGACTGCGTTCGTCGGCAATTGCTTAACTATCAATCATGGGTGGATAGATAGGGACAGAACTCCACTAGTCATGACATGAGTTGATTGACTTGTCGCATATGAAAACAAAGACTTTTTGAAGGAAGCATTTCATTACCTACCCGCTAGCCTAGCAATCGTCTAGCAGTACAGCTTGAAGGCAAAAGTCAGCCCAATTTTAAAGTAAAGTACGTCGCATCCATTTGGATACAGAAATTGAGACGCCGAATCAATGCTGTATGCACGGCTTGACACAGAGTATACTTCTGCTGACAAATCAGCGGGGCATATCTAAATGGCCACCATATGAAATGCGCTTTGGGCCCGTCCGCATTAACGTCGATTTTGAGTGGACTTGGATTTAGATCGTAAAAAAAAGGACGCCGTTTGGCGGAACAGAGTATGGATAAATCTGCAAATTCAAATGAGATCACTTTGTTAGCTATACCCAAGCGGATGCATTTTATATCGAAGTTGAACTTTACATCCAATCCATTGCCATGCCGGTTAGTCCATCGAATGCAATAAACCACCGGTGAGCCTCAGACTCGCATTTGTGATTCCTTTCAAACACGTATTATTAACATTTACATGTATCACTATTACTAACATATTAATTATATAACATCTACAATTTTGCTGTTTATTTGCTTATATATAAGAGGTAACAATTGTCTCCTTTTTTTATATTATACGCAGTACGCTTGTATTACAAAATTAGATCAACCCCGGTAAACCACTGTCTGAGGGCAGCGAGTCTAACCAACGCATATTCACGTTGCACTTAAATGGATTTTCTCTGCAGCACCAAATTCTCTCGCCACTTTTTGAGAAAAGATAAGAGCAGTGCGCTACGTCTGCATTCGTCGGCAATTGCTTAACTATCAATCATGGGCGGATAGATAGGGACAGAACTCCACTACTCATGACAAGTTTATTGACTGGTCATTAAGTTATTAAATATAAGTTAAAAAATAAAAAATGTCATCACTTCGCTCGCATATCCTTCTCACTTGCCGCTTGCTCTGCTCCCAATTTCTCTGAGAAAACTTACCGTTACATTTGACCATGATTTCCCCACAATTGTTTGTATCTCATGTGCTACGCGTTTCTACGCGCGTCGATACGCTGTCGGTGGGCGGTCGTCATATTTCTGGTTAGACAAAATTAATGCTAGATACAAATGATCATATATATATATATATATATGCATATATATATATATATATATATATATATATATATATATAAATATATATAGTATAGTATATAGTAGCCCAGTCGGACAACTTGATCGAAAGTGAACCTTTTTTGCTGGTGCAGGTAGGTATGTGCTGACCTTTTTTTCCAGCGAAAAACTTTGCCGTCGCGTTGACGACGCTCATGAGCGAGGATCTCCTTGAGCTGTCCCCGGTGGTCGTTGTCTTCAGGCTGAGGTACGACATCCTCTCGTACGCAGTTCCAGCTAGCGACTTGCGATCCGACAGAATGCCGGCGTCAGCCACCCCGCCATCGGCATGAAGCTCATTGGCGGGGGTGCCGTTGATGCCTCCGCCTGCCAGCGTGTCCGTATCGTCGGTACGAATCCGGGGCAGATGGTGGTGATGGTGGAGGTGGTGGTAACTGCGGCTCAGATTCTGGTTGACATCGAAGCTGTGTGCGGGGTCGTGTGAGCCCCGATGATGTTTAGCGTTGTGGTTTGGAGGCACCTCGAGGTGGGGAGGCATCGCCGTCGTAGGTCAGTCGAACTCGGATCGTTGCCTTGGCCTTCAGCGGCTGGCCCAGAGCCCAGAGCACCCAAAGTTCAGTCGCTTGCGCCTGAACGCCTGTCCTCGGTCCTGATGGTCCTTCACAGGCAGCAGATCCGGCTGTCAGTTCGCTGACATGCGCAGGCGTAGACACGCGGTTCTCAGTTCGCAGATACGGCGGCCCCGATAGCCTGACAAGTACGAGTGAATGGGTCAGTAACGCGGTCTGTTTTGCAAATTGTCGCTGGTGCGTCTTCGAGGAAAGCAGATAGATACACGGCGTCGTTTTGTGCAGTGCAGGTGACGACAAATTCGGAGCTCTGATGCTGATTTCATTGCAAAATGATCTGATGCTGATTTCATTGCAAAATGCTCTGATGCTGATTTCATTGCAAAATGCTCTGATGCTAATTTCATTGCAAAATGTTCCTCCGTTCTTCCTGACGACACAGTCTCGTCGACTGTGTGTGAGTCTACGAAACTGCGCTACCGTCTATCGAACGCGGCATGCATCATACGTGCACGTACGCCGGTTTGGGCCTGGTCGAAGTGCTTGCTGCTCGTGAGTGCTTGTCAGTGGTCTGAACGACGACGAAGGCAACGACGACAACGAAAACAACTACAAGTGATATCGGCCTGGGTGTGCTCCACCTCCTTAAAATGTCAAATCGTGCTATGTTGCTCGAAAAGAGAACAGTGATCACCAGGTTAATCACCTGTTCTCTTGCGCTGCGGATGTGAATGCACTGAAAACTACTAGCGAATTGACAACGCATCGCCGGAAGCCCACGCAGACACCAATGCGTCTAATACCACGTGGGTGTGCTTTGGTGGGAGTGCGCGTGATAGCAGTAGATTTCACATAAGGTGTGCTCACATACAGTTAGTTATGATTGCATTTTGAGCCGCAAAGTACTTTTGTAGACAAGGGTCTGGAGGTAGTAGTAGTAGTAGTAATAAATCAAGCGTAGTGTCAACGATTTGAATATCTCTCAATAGTCTACGTTCAACTATCTCTTAACAAGCAAACGCAAATTTTTTCTCGCGTTCGAATTGGATAGAGAGTAGACGTGTTCAAAATTTGCTCCCGCTAATTTGACCCGTTTACCCTTTTTCACAGTGACAACCGTAAAAAAAACTACCACCGCGACTGGACAGACTAAAAGGTGTCGGAAGGGGTGTGTAGCCCACTCCAAAGTGTACTAAGTAGTGCTGCTGGGGTTTCAACTCCACTCAGCCTGACAGGCGATCGTGTTCGATTGACACCGTCATAACAACAGGCGTTTGTTTACGTTTGGCGCCGCTTCGGGGCCTCCTATCGCGAGAGACCAACGTATAGGCAGGTGACCGTGTAGACGATACTGGGAGGACGGCGCCTCGAGCTCAAAGTTCCCGGGTTCAAGACCCGCGCGTATCGCCGGATTTTAATTAACTCTTAGATCGTTTTAATTAAATGGATTGCATTTTACGTTTTACCTAGTTGCAATTATCAACGTAAGACATATCGATTGCCTACAAAAATCACGATGCCGCCTAGCAGGGGTAGTACTGCCCCGCCGGCCACCCTGGATATATCCAGATTACGGCAAGGCTCGGCCGACGCCAGTACGTGTGCTGATCAGGCCGATGCCCCGAAGGAGATTACGGCAAACACCCACGATAAGCCGATGACGGATGTATCTGGTGAGCCGAGCTCATCCTTACCGAACAACCCCGCGCCTGGTCCATGCGTGGGGAGCGTCACGGTAGAAAAGCGCGTCATAGGCTCTAAGCGCAAAAAGTTATCTTCACTCTCTACGAGCGCTGAAGACGACAAGGCCATCGAGACAAATGACGACGGGTTTACTCGCGTGGAGCAGACAAGCCTAGCTAAACTAAAGGAGAGTATATCGTCTGGTAAACTAGGAACTTTCAAGGTGATTATTCGAAGAGAGCCAGCTGAAGGCGAAGCCTCAGCAGAGTTTCCTGAAGGCTCGCTATTATCGACGTATAAACACATATACGACGTGGCTCCCGGATGCAGAATATCCGGCGACAGGAAGTCCATTATCGTGTGGCTCTTGCGAATCGAAGACGCATGCCGGGTGCTTTCGATTTCAACTCTAGGGAACTTACCCGTGGTCGCACACAGGCCCATCCCTATCGATATTTAAAGCAAGGATACACGGAGTTCCAGTGTCGATCACCGAAAAAGAGATACAACGCGAGCTGGAACCACATGAAGTCCATCACGTAAACGATTGTCTTACATGCGAAACGGGAGCGAGAGTTATGCTCAGTAAAGTGATTCTTTCCTTTACGCGGCAATCCTCCGTCATCCATATTTCTTGGATATCAAACTCATCAAGTAGTTCTTGAGCCAGACCTAACCCAAGTTATGTCACAAATGTCTGAGGCCGGGGCACTTCGCCGACAGGTGCACAATGCCCCAAGTATGCAAGAAGTGCGGCACCTCCGGACACCTAGCAGCAAGCTGCCCAAATTCGGCGAGATGTGTGAACTGTCGTGATGCCCACGCGGCGGGCTCATCTGCCTGCCCTCGCTTGGCTTACCTTCGGGACAGAAACCGAATTATACTGGAAGCCCGCACACTGCAACAGGTGAAGGTGCTGCACCCGGCGGCCGAGATCACCGATGTGTCTCCCACATCAGCCCTGTCTGCAGACAGCACATCTCAGATTCCAAAACAACCTTCTTACGCTAGCGTCGTCCGCGAAATATCTCAGTCACACAACGACCCTATACCACAGCTGCTACTGCCGGCGCCTATATCAAATCCCCACCAAAAAAGGCGGAAGATCGTCAGCGCGGTCACGCCGCAGGTCGCCTGTTTTAAGACAACGCCGAATCAAAACACCCGTCAGGCGTACACGTAAGGCGACTCCGGCTGTGCCGTGCTCCAAAAGCACCTCTCTCGGACTGTCCCAAATTCTTACAGGGTTAAGCCCAGAGATATCGGCCAAATTCAAGGCTTTATTAGAGCTTTTGTAGCCGCTTGTTACAGCTGCTACCGTTAGTGGACAACCTACGACAAATTGTACAACCCTGAATGACTATAATCACTCAGCTCAAGGCGGAGAAGCGTCACGCGCTACTCCATCTACTATTAAATGCCCACTATGCGACGGTCGGTACACGCGACGTGGCCTAACAAGACATATATTAGCTAAACACTCGACCGCCACTGACACTACCTCCCCAATACCGACGACCTCTGAGCCCCCCGCTTGCAGCCGACACAATTCTTGGAGAATATTCAAGCTGTTATGGGGCGAATTAGGCTGATTCGAATCGTACCAAAATCAGTCAGGAGACAAGTGGCTGAAGCTCTTACCCGTGTACTCACAGCAGTTTCATCCGATAACGACGTCGAAGCATGGTATAGTCTTTTCTCTTTTGCTCCCGTCGTCCTTCGACTCCCCCGCGCCCGCAACGACGTTTTACCCCTTTCAGTCATAATACGCAACAATCTTCGCGATTTCTCCCGAGATATGCGCAGACGTGATTGCCACTTCCCATTCTCGCGTAACGGCTCCCAAACCATTCCGGAATGATACCGTGCGCCAGTCCATTATTAAACTATCCGAAGGAGATGTCTCTGGCGCCGCCAGACTTATCGCGTCTACAGAGACGATAACGCCCGGCATTGACCGTATAGAGACCTTGCAAGAGCAACACCCATTACCTTCCGAGGAACTAGAATGGCCGACATTGATCAGAACCCCTATGCCCTATGTCACATCAAAGGAAGGATATTCAGGTGGCTATTAAGAGCTTCTCCAAGAGCTCCGTTGCAGGGCTAGACTTCATGTGGCCGCAATTGTTCATGGACCTTCTTTCCCCGTCCCTCGAAGACGTCGCCGCTAATTTGCTCTCCGCATTGGCAAAGGTTGTAGACATTCTACTTTGGGGCAACCCCCTTTTTGCTTCCAACCGTTGATATTTGGCGCAAGACTATTTGCTCTTAAGAAAAATGACGGATCGGTACGTCCAATTGCGTGTTCGTCTACACTACGCAGGCTCGCCGCAAAAATCGGATGCAAGCACAACAAAGCCGTTATTTCTCACGCAACTGGTGCATATCAGTTGGGATTTGCGACGCCAGGTTGGACCGAGGTAGCCATTCACGCAACCCGTGCCTTTCTCGATTCACGCGAACCTCCAGAGGTTCTTGTAAAGCTTGATTTTAGAAACGCTTTTAACAGTATGAGACGCGATCACCTAATGAAGGCCGTTGCATCCCACGCCCCTCATCTATTACACACGTGTCGGGCTGGCATACCGGCATCCTTCCCACCTGATTCTGCCTGAGCATGTGATTTCGTCCGCCACCGGACTGCAGCAGGGAGACCCCTTAGCACCACCCCTGTATTGTCTGGGTATCAAGGACCTAGTAGATTCTTTCAAGAGCCCACTGAACCTCTGGTACCTTGACGATGGCCTATTAGGAGGAAACGTTCATGCGGTAGCCTGAGGACATCCGACGGGTCCTTGACTTCGGTGTAACATCTAGGTTGGAGTTAAATCCTGCCAAATGCGAAGTGTGCATCCTTGGCTCTACCCATGAGGCTTTACCTGATATACAGTTACTCCAAGACCTCCTTCCCGGCTGCAAGGTGACCGCCAAGGACGATCTGGAGCTACTAAGTGTGCCACTTCGTCCCGAAGGGCTTACAGCAGCAATCGAGCGTTGGAGATTAAAGCTGGAAAATGCCGCCGCTCGCCTTCCTCTTCTAGGAGCTCATCGGGGACTCTTCTTACTCAGGTCTTCTTTCTCTTCCTTAAGACTTATCCATCTCCTTCGAGGAGCTGACCTATCTAATCGGGCCGAAAACTTGCAAGCGCTCAACGAATCGACACTGTCTACCCTCGAGGCCCTGCTAAACATATCTCTACCATCTAGCGCACGGCAACAGGCATTACTGCCCGTCTCTAAAGGGGGCCTCGGAGTTCCGAATTTGGAGACCCTGGCCAGTCCTGCAATAGTCTCATCAATGCTAGGCGCAGAAAACAGGGCAATCCCCCTTTTAGATACACCAGGAGTCGGCCAGTTTAGAAGCCGCTTAGCCAGCTTCAGGAGAATCTTGAGGCCCGCTGCTGGAGGCAAGCCTGACAACGTACTATCCCAACGTGACTGGAGCGCTCCCTTTGCACGCTGAGGTACAACGACGTCTCTTTAATGAAGCTGCCGACGACACGACCAGAGCTCGCCTAAACGCCGTGTCCGCCAAGGATTCAGGCGCCTGGTTACACGCACTTCCCAGTGCACCCATAGGTACCCTTCTCGATGACGAGACGATTCGCATAGCAGTAGGCCTACGACTAGGGACAGACCTAGTTAGCCCGCATCGGTGTCAATGTGGTCACCGTCGACAAACTGGGACATTACGGCCTGTCGTGTATCATCAGCGCAGGCCGACGCTCTAGACATGCCGCTATCAATAATACCTTCAGCAGAGCCCTTAGGTCATGCAGGTCGTCCGTGCATCCTTGAACCCACGGGCACTCTGTGCGGAGGACGGCAGGCGTCCAGATGGGATGACACTTACACCATTCGAGTGAGGCAAAATGCTGGTTTGGGATGCAACCGTTACCGACTCCCTAGCACCTTCTATGGTCGGTGGCGGCGCATCCGAAGCTGGTTATGCAGTCCATCTTGCGGAGACCAACAAGCTAAGAAAATACTCATCAAGTTGGGTAATCCCCACGAATTCTGGCCTCTCGCGTTTGAGACATTGGGTGCTCCTAGTGTTCGGACCAGACAGCTAATTCACAAAGTCGGCACTATGGTAAATATGTCAACCGGTGATAGCAGATCGTCGTCCTTCTTTAAACAACGTCTGATCTTGACGTACAACGTGGAAACGCAGCCTCCGTTCGTGACACTCTTCTGAAGTGGTCTCGGCCTAGCCTAGACGAAGCGGACACGTGATTGTCACAATGCACACCCGCTAGGCCCATCGGCATAGCTAACCTTCCAGAATATGTGCCCCACATGCATATTGTAATATACGAAAAATAAACATATAAGCAAACGCAATTTTAGAATAGTACATGGCGTGTATTTGTAACGTTCGCAACAAAAAAAATACTTTTCGGGCTGAAGCTCAGCCAAGACTTAATGTCCACGGGACTGCTTTTCGCAATGCCTCATAGATGGACCCCCATAAATACAAATGTGCAGCGGTGGGGCTCGAACCTGCGCACTTATGTGTCTCTCCGGTCGCGAGGCGCAGGCGGATTGCACCACGCCACCGGGCTCAGCAGCGTTCGTAACCTTTTTTTACAGGGGCCAGGAACAAAAATGCATAACGCACACCCTTTGGTCTAGGGTAGTGTGGGACTCTTAAACCCACTAAAAACCTGGTGACCCCCTAACCTACATGACCGGGATACTTGTGGTATTACATCAGTGAACGTTCGTAACCTACAAATAACTTAGTGCCGGAAATACAATTATCGATCTCAAACGCGATGACGACCGGGCAACAACTCAGAGTGCTAAGACCGTCGACTCAAGTCAGCCTCTCTCTCTCTCTCCGGCTTTCAATCATTCAATATAGAGTGAATTCAAACAGCTATATCCTTGTGGGGGGTAACGTGCAGCCAGTGTTAGGGACGTGTAGCGTTGCACAAGCGTGTGTGATCGATGAAATGGGTCATCATAGTTCGGGCGTACGGAGAAGGTTTCAGCTTGCCCCCGTTTGACGGCGCCCAGCGGACTGTAGGTCGGTCAGCGCCGTTCAGTTAGCCGCTTATGCCTCCGAACAGCCGAACGACTCACAAAATCAAAGGCCCACGAAAGTGCGTGTGCCAAGCCAACCAGCTAAAACTAACCTTCTAATAATAATAATAATAATGCAACTCCGTGCATGACTAATCACAGTGTAAGGATACCAAGAGACCGTTAGGAAAATTCTAGATTCCCCTAACGGTCTCTTCTCTCTTACGGTTCGAAAAGTAAGAGATGGGTAGTGAATGATTTAAAAAAATATACAGTGCATAAATATATATATATATATATATATATATATATAAATATATGGGCATACCTATTGCAAACACTGATGTAGACGTTCTCACTCTTTACAAAAACAGGAATGCTAGCAAACAAACAGGTATGCCTAAGAAAACAATACCTAATATTATTCTAACCACATCAATATCTACTTATGTTCTCCGAAATACCCATTTAGCTCCGAATGTGCGGTAAGTTTGCTAAAATTTACTATGCTGTGTACTATGCCACTGACGTCGATGTAGTACTGGCATATAGCAGTAACTTGCTTACTTGAATTGCCTAAAGTTAAGGAATCATTCGATGTGAATACGACATGCTTGTCTACGAGTCGGGTGGAACACGGTAAAAGTAATTTACGTGCATGCTTTGCTATATACCAAAGGGTAGTTAGCGCCCACACATAAAAACAAGGGATCTCAGACTCACTTGCTGTGGGTCTATCATGTTGGAAACTGGGGTTGGTCTTGTTTACAAATCGACGCTACTGGAAGGACATGTTGTTTTTTTTTAACTTAGCAACTCTAACTCAATTTGAATTTTTTAGGAGTATAGCCTCTAGAGGACCGGAAATGTCGAGATATCTAAAGCTTTCCCAACAGTCCTTTCTAGTATTACAACCGCTGACTCTCAGCAGTATGGTTTATCATCAAATCTCAATGAGCATCGCTCAAAGAGAATGCAATCAACAACAAAGGTCGAATCAGTGTATATTATTGGATACATATGTAATATGCATTTTTATCTCTTAATGGAAAGCTAGCTTAATTGACAAATAATAAGTACTAAGTAAATAACTAAATGTGTTGTATAATCCATTTCGTTCATGCGTATGTAACAAAGACGGCTTCTTTGTTACGCGACTTCTCGATAGCAAAGACTGAGCATAAGCCAACAAACCAAAAAAAGCAAGTAAATTCCCCCAATATTCAGATTCCATCTTTGCTTTTAGCTCAATGACACTTCGAGATTGTAACGACGATTTGTTCGGCCCCACCATTTCAAGAGTTATTATTATTATTATTATTTAATTATCTTCGTTTAGCAGTGCAATAGTAGTGGAACCGAAAGTGCCACCAATTTAGCTTGCAAAATACCTGTTTTATAGCGAAGCAAGTCAAGCCCTAACGAAATCGTGTAAACAAATATAGGTGTACTACAATCTGTGAATCATGACAAAGTGCCTGTGTCAAATGCAAGACAGGTCTTAATAGGCAGAACAAAGGAAAATCACGCACATGTGTAGCAGCTCAGTTCGCACATTTGTGCATACAGGTGTGCGCATTCACTTGGACGTTGGCAGGTGTCAACAAGGCCACATACAGGTGTATAAAAAAACAGAGACACAAACAAACGATTAAAAATGATTCGACTCGAAATACTCACCTTGCGTCTTTTCCCGTTTGCGAATGCCGAGAACACTCCAAAGGTAAGCGAGAAATGGATGCCCCTCATTAAGTGTCGATTCTGGCGATACTCTTAATGGGCGCTGGTCATTGTTCCTCCAAGTTCCTCCTGTCGTATCTAAGCCGCTCGTAGTCACCTGGTGGCACAGAATGCTAGATTAGTTCTAGATTTATGTTTAGTCTGTAAAGGCAGGCTTTACACAAACAAGAGCCTGTACACTTTGTTTGCACACTCTTGTACAAATACTTCACTTGTGGTTTATCTGTTTGACTAACACACGTCTGCGAAATGCGTGTGCGACACAGTGCTATATGATGCCACTCCCGCTAAAGCAAGCTTTGGCAAGCTACTCGCTATTGGTAGAATATATATATATATATATATATTCAACCAAAGAATTGTAATATCTAGTGCATTAAAAAATATATATATATAAATGTATATATATGTTATCCCTAAATAATTGTAATATTTAATGTGTTAAAAAAAAAAATATATATATATATATATATATATTTTTTTTTTTTTTAATACACTAAATGTTACAATTCTTTGGGATAACGCTTCTAGGCTCCCTCTAGCTCTTGACTTGCAAGTACGTTTATTAGGGCTCTTTGCGTACTCTTAGAAGTATAGACACGATACACGGCTATTCTATAAGCCGTTAGACAACTAGGAAGTTGGTTTAAGCACACAAGGCGCACTTAGCTAGTAAACGGGGTTTAAAGCGGCGAGCAGAAAAGACAATTAGTCGTCACTGACTGTAAATATTGCCTGTTCTGTTCATGCAAAGTAGAAGCAGCTTGACTTTTCCATTTTAAAGGTCACAAGATTCAAAAACACGAAGGTGAACTGCAAATACAGAACTGAAAAACTACATTGTAAATTGATAATGTACTACAGAACAAACGTGCTTTTATTATTATTAGATAACTATATGTGTGCATTAGTGAGATGTACGAAATTAATAAGCATTGTATGACAAGTGCAAGCAGCGTGCCAAATGCGATTGTGCTGTGTGTGAGTGTATAGCAATCATTTTGATGTACTAGGAGGTGTTGTCTATACCACCTACTGTCTAAATATTCGTTCTAACTAATACCTTCTTAGTATCGCTTCAACCGCTTCAGTACGTGCCATGCAATGTTCGTATTTTTTGCACTTGGTTAAATGATTGTAGGCCTTGTAGGCCTGTCTACTTACTACTACTACTACTACTATTGTTGTTGTAATAAGACGTGTGCAACCACGTTTCACCTTGCATTTTTTTACTAAATAAAGCAAACAGCGCATTTGATTTAGGCCGGACTGCCCACAAGCCACGTGCGCAATGGTTTTTTCTAGCAAGCTAGTAGAACCGTAAGCAGTCAACCTCTATGTCGCAAGGCTCCGTTCCGACGGGACGCTTGTCTACTAAGAGCTGAGCGCAAGCGGTGGTCGGTCTCCTAAACTACAGCCGATCGGTTTGCAGGCCAAATTGAGTTGCCCTTTACGAAACGAGATTTGACTTCAAACTTCCGACTAAAATTAGCTGATTCGTCCACGGGTTTCTAGCGCGGCGGCCTTGGTCGGTTGTCGACCGGGGGGGGGGGGGGGGCGGAAGGCGGGTAATATTGACTACTTGGCAGAGCGGCTACTTCGAATGCCTATATCGATCTATTTAGTATGCATATATCGATCTATCTAAGTAACTAGCATTTTTGTGTATTTCTTCTCTCCGCTTCCTTCCTTCGTTCTCCTGCTGAGTTTCGACGCGCACAGCACGAGGAACTTTGGCCTCTACGCATAGAGACATCAAATCTAAGCAGGACGTGGAAGGCTAGAGTGAGACACACATTGACGCAAAACATCGTGTTTTAGTTTGTTTGTCTTCTAACGGAAGGCTAGCAATGTTGTTCGCGCTATAATAGCCTGCGATAGAATTTGCAATCACTATCTATGTACTGCTCTATACAATTTTTGTTAATAATCATATGGGGGGGGATATCGGCGACAGTGCAAAGCGCACATTCCAGTTAGTCCTCTCGAAAAGGGGACCAGCGGCAACTAATTCAACTAACCTAAACTAAGTGACAACGCCATTAAACCCTAATTGCCGTGTACTTCCAGAGATACATATCTATCCAGATACCGAAGCTTTCCTGCCAACCCTGGCTTTCCTCTACGGCGAGCCGTGCAACGCGCGTCGACTTTCTTTGGCTGCGGCAAGTCATTGGCTATTTGAGGGCTGTTTTGACCTTGCTGTCTCTAGACAGGGTATAACATAATCCAACTTCGGCGGATATAAATTTGCTCGAGCAGTGATTTTGCAAAGGCGTTACATATACCTTGCTCGCAGCAATGTCTTAAATACTATGCAGATTACTTTTTTTTTTAATCTCTCTCTCTCTCTCTCCCGGTGGAGCAGAAAACACCGGGGCAAGGAAGACAATCTATAGTTAACGATATGCACGTTAGGCATAAACTGCTGTGTGCATTGCTCTCAGCCAAGTGCAATACATGATGACAATGCTGAATAAAGGGAAAATAAATGTGCGGAGACTGGTGGATGGGGCCAGCTTCTCTCAAATCGGTTATCGTTGACGTATCCAATCGAGTACTTGGTAACTACGAATTATAGCCTAAACTGCTGGCTAGTTCAATCATTCGGTGGAGATGCCAAAGTGTTCCGAATTGATTCAATCTCTGTTTAATTTGGTATTTTTACAGTATGTCACGTAATTGTCCATGCATAATTAGTACTATCAAACTGAGTTCGATTATTATCTAGGTAGCCTATGACTCATTTAGTTGTGTCATAGCTCACCACGGCCTAAGGTAAGTTACCTTGAGTAATTGTCTAGACTGACAATCGTATTACAAAGCTCTTGTGATACGACTAGAACTAAGGCT
Source organism: Dermanyssus gallinae (assembly GCA_003439945.1). Lineage (NCBI taxonomy): Eukaryota > Metazoa > Arthropoda > Arachnida > Mesostigmata > Dermanyssidae > Dermanyssus > Dermanyssus gallinae. The sequence goes on along the minus strand of QVRM01006529.1, from coordinate 17,757 downwards.
ATAAGGCTCATGCTCCCTTGTAGTTAATCATAAAGCATAAAACTATTTTTATCAGTTATCATTTAAAGTCTAGCATAATTGCCTATCTCAGCGGCCATGAGCATCTGGGTAATTGACATGATCTGGACAGAGTGACACCCAGTACTGCATTGTTTCGCAACAATTTTTGTAAGGCGTTGTTGACTTTTTCCCGGTAGTTTGGGGCCACATTATTCCAATTGATTTCACGCCTGATGCCCGCAGAGTAGCAGTGGAAGCTCTTGTCATCTATGTTGGCAGTAAATATAATAGGAGAGCCCTCGTCTATCCCACACATTGACATCGCTAATGGTAGCGAGTCTTATTTGTGCGCCGGCTATTCTATTTCAGCTATCTCTTTATGCATGCAATGGCAACAAAATGCTTTTTACCGATTAGATGGGTCAAATCAGTTGCACACATTAATGTATCTGTCTGTGTATTCTTCACTGCGCCAAGTTATTCGTGCATCATTAAATATAGTACATATCGCACAACTTCGCACAATGTCTGCAAATACACTCAAAGGACATTTCGTGAAGCAATGCGTGCATTTCCTTAAAAGCCGGTGATCGCAAAAATGACTACTATATTAGGTCTGAATTCTTGCAGTGCGGACCCTTTCTCCTTTCAGGACAAGAAGAACGCGGTTATTTCAATTAGCTTTTGCTCCCATTATGAGAGGCAATCGTTGAGCGTCCTTTTAAGACTGTGTAGTCCTTACACGTCGTGTTCCTCTTTTATTGAAAAGTAACTGGAAAATCGTCTGCAAGTGTGGGCCGGTAGTGTGGAGCTTCAAACGCACAAAAAACCAGTGATTTCGCCGTCTCCCACCGACCGGGAAATGCCAATACAAAGCGATGCTACGCTGCTACAGCCATGCACAAGCGGCCTATAGAGATTAGACCACACATGTCAGCGCTTACTAGAATTAAAGAGCAAAACCATTGTTTTCACCAACTGAGAGAAACCTCTAACCAGTTCGGTGTCGTTAACTAATCGTGGTCAATTGATCAATGACATCATGCGTATCATTGCCAACTACGTCGTGCATTAGAACAACGCTTTTGGCAGAAAAACAGCAAAGTGTTTTTGCTGTACCACCCGATGACATCATCAGTAGCAGACTGCAGGACGATATGGTGTACTCCATAGAGTGAGCTGGGCAGTAGAGTTTTGAGCATTGTCAGCATATCAAAGATACTTGGAGTCAAGCAAAACATTTCAAGAACAAATGTGTAAAGCGTACAAAGGCAACCTCCCTGGAATGCTAAATAAAAAAAACAGGCTATGCAGGTTTACAAAATTTGTCATCAACGTTTCTTTAAGCGTCCCGATCGCCTGATATTGCCTTGACCTACTGTAGTGTAGAAGGATAAATATCTGAGTGTTCCATTTTATATGTAGAAGAAAATTATTAACTCTATCGAATACTCTCATCTGGCCGAAATAGAGATAATGAAACGTTTTGCTCGATTTTGCATCGTCTCTTGTTGGGTCTCATGTTAAACGATGAAGTGTAAATTCGCGGTGTATCACGCGGTTTGAAACTAAAAGTGTTCTATGTGGAGTATACTATTTTCCTCAAAATACGCGAGAAACACAACATCGATTTATAGGTCAATAGTTCTTCTCGTTTTTTAGAGATTTCTTCTGGACAATCGTGACAACGCTGAGCTTAAAGAATTCAGACAGAATACTATTTTTGTACAAACTTTTAAGTATCAGTTAATAGGAGCCCCTTTAGGAACAAATTACTTGAAAGGTAAGAGCATTTTCAAAAAGGAGGCAAAACCTCGACTTCAAATTCAAAAGCATTCACAAGATTTTCAATTTAAAAAAATATAAACTTTTTGGGGTTCGCTGCGTTGTAAATATCACCTTGGAGATATAGATTGCGTTACCAAAAGCAAACTGTACGTGTTTAAGTGCTTGGTAAGAAAATAACTTGTTTTCGAAATAGCAGCGGCCTTAGTAGGTTCCAAGGTTAGGGCCGGTAGAGCCTTGAGATTTCTCTCCCGTTTGTTGGCGTATCGAACAAATAAACAGATTTGGATGCCGTAAACGCTTTAATGTAAGGTTCAATCACTCTCATTCGCCAGTGGATGGCGATTATAAATTAATGGCAATAACAACAGCGTCCGTTACTCTATAGACAAGCCACGTATTCAGTGGAAGGAGGCGAGCGTGGACGCGAGTAAAATATTTAGTATAAACAATTATAAACGGTATGGCGTTATTATCGGATGACATTAGAAACACGATCGGATGGTATTGGAGCAATAGTGACATTGCAGGCTATGAGGTTCGATTCCATTGTGTCTAAGGAGTGTGCCAGCTAATTAATATAAGGTAGTTTGAAGTCACTAACCCCCACTATCAGAGTGGCGGCGTGGTCTAGGGGTGGGCTAGTGCGCTAGTCATGGTTGTCAACTACTGGGGTGTCGCCGGCTCGATCCCTGTTGTTGATCGAATTTTCTTTGAGCGATGCTCATTGAGAATAGATGATAAACCATACCGCTAAGAGTCAGCTGCAATGCTGCCACAAGGACTGTTGGGGAAACTCTCGATATCTCAATATGTCCGGCCCTCGGTGCATTGAAGATATGCCTCAAGGTGAGTTCCAACTAGGGGGCCCGTAGGGGACGGAGGATGGTCTAGAACCACCACTATCACCGGACAGTCCGTGTCACATTATGCATTTATAATAGAGCAAATAGCATCATTCGCTATGTCATCTGCGCTGCGTCTGTCAAAATCGGTCACGTCAGACACCTGATCTGCGGCCACATAAGCTTTTGCCAACTCAGCAGAAGTGCCGTATTCATTTTCTTAAACTTCAGTCCGCGTCACGTATGTTGGTATAGGGCCATGCCTTAAACAATTAAACGATGACATTTATTGCGCACAATTGGTGTGCTTTGCGCAAGCAGACGTTTCAGCGCTGTGTAGCAAACGGTAATTTCCTAACGCCGTAACTGCTTCTGGTTTGTTCGGCCTTGAGTTTATCTACCTACAAAGTTCATCTAGTTCATCTAGCTTACTGAGCGCCGCTCTGTGGTTGACGCCCAAAACCACGGGGACAGCATTTGGGGCACTTCATAAAACGTCCTTTATAAGGTGTCATCGTCAGAATATGATTGAGCTTTTCAAGAGCAATAATACCCCTACAACTAGGCTTTCGAACGGTTCCGCGCGGCAGTATGAATTGGCGTTGAGAATGGCGTGCATTAATTATTTTTGATTGATGGGTTCTTCTAAATTCGGGAAAAAGGTAACCCTTTCCTTTCAGAAAGGAGACACCGATGATGACGCTTGTCTTTACTCTAAGAATGGAGTACAGACCTTTAGCCTGTCTAAAGGTCTGTCCAAGCCTGTTGTGCTCCATACGGAGCATGCAGCATTGTTTCAGATTAGACCTCAGTGGATTTCCACTCATGTGTATAGCGTCTACTGAGTACGACTACCGTATTACGCATGTGTCACTTTTTTCGGTGATTATTTATCTAAGCACGCTTTAGCTGCATTTTGAATGACCATACTAGAGTACTGTAGAATAAAACTGTAAGAAACTGTAGAAAAGTGAGTGATCTAGAGTGACAAATGGCGATTCCCACAAATATTATACGGAAAAGAGTCTACGCCGACGGCAGTCTTTTTAATGGTTCAATACAATTAAAATTTTAAAGATTCTAGAGGAAACGGTGCGACGGTGCTCGTGCCATTACGGGCATATACGAATGCAGACACTACGAGGCCCAGGACCCCTGTAATGAAATAAAGGCAGTGCAAAATTGTAATCTCATTGTAAGTTCCAACCTCGTAGGCGACACACAGTGATCATCATCACCATTATCGAATTAATAAATAATTTTCAAATAAAGAGTCCTCTTTTCGAGTTAGAGAGCGAGATGCGCTAATGCGTAATAGGCTATAATTTACGCAGTCGACCAGACAACCAAATACCATTTCATGGATAATAGATAGTGGCCTGGAGCAAAAGCACATGTGCTCGCACAGTTAGAAAGCTTTCACCGAAAATATACCTATGAGGCAATGAGGCGTACTTCTCAGAGCAGAACCTTCTAGAAGCCCGCCTTGATCTAGATGACGAGGGAAATCATCATAATACACTCTAGTAACGAGCGGAAAATAACGCCAATGAAATTCAAATTGGTATATCGATCGACGCTATTCTGCGCACGGGACTACAACGGCTACTTAATGCTCATTTAGGATCTGCACTCTTGGCCCAGGCATCACTTCATGTGAGCGCGGAGGGCTTGCGCGGAGGGATCTTATTACTTGGGATCGTTGACAACATTTAAGAGCTTAATAGTTTTGATTGGAGTTGAACATACCCCCGCCTAGATGGTCAAGGTCTCCGATGGCGCCCAGGAGGAGTGTCGAGTTGTGTTTGTTGGGGAGATCCCCAAGATCAATAAACTCAGAAAGCGCTAGACAACCTGGTGGTAAAAAGAGACAAGCCACACTCCTAGAGCAAACCCTAGATTTAAAAAAAAGCTCGCCTGAAGGCCTGTTTTTTTTCAATGAGCGCAACGAGGCTAGAAGCCCTCCCTTTACCATGACGATGCTGGGCAATTACGCACTCCGCATCGTCTCAAGCCTGCGGCTTGGGGAGACAGTTTGCGAAGACCACATCTGTAACCTATGCCGGACCAAAGTTACCACTGCAGCGGAACGCGTGCTGACCTGCCGATTTAGTGCCGGTCGTCACACAATACATTTTGCCGTCAACGATGTTGTATACCGTGCTATGTAGAGCGCCCAGATTCCTTCAGTGAAGGAGCCCCTTGGCATGTGCGTCAGCATCCTCCCACCCTAACATCATGGGAGCGGGGCCGTCTCCTAGTATAGGACGCGACAGTTTCGTGTCCACTTGCCTAGTACCCAGTGGAGCGTATCTTCATAGAGGTTCTACGTGGTAATGCAGTGACGATAGTGAGGTCGTTTCCATTGCTAGAAATGCCGTAGCAGTAATAGCTAAAATTTAAAGCATTACCACATGAAGCAGTCAAATAACTAGTCGTACTCTTGTCCTGAGTGCGATCCGCACCAAACGATATATAGTAGTTTTTAGACTCCAGGCATTGAGCAGGGTTAAAACGAGCGTTAAAATAGATGATTCCAAGGGGAGGGGGGGAGGATTTTCGCCAAACTGCAGCAAAAACTGTATGACCATGCAAACAAGTGTGCGAGCTTAAAATGGAATGTATTTAAGGAGTCCATCATACGGTCGTAGCCATGTAGTTTTTTCTGCTTATCACATCGATCTTGCATAGTGATGAAAAAAAAAGGATTACGTAACGCACCTGTTGAGACTGCTTATTGTATGCAGCGCTGTGTGGAGCCAACGCAGGCGTTCGCTGCTCTATACACTCTGGTCGTTGTATCTGCTGCTGTTGCTGCGGTTGTTGCTGCTGCTGCTGTGGTAAAACACCGTGGCTCTGATTTACCTCGCTGTTCACCTGCGAACGCCGTTGTCCATCTCGTCTGGCTTCGTTCCCGGATCTCCGGTTTTGAGTACTGTTGGTGTCATTGCTAATATTAGCATCAGCATCATCATGACCATGATTGTTGTTGTCGCTATTGTTGTTGTTGTTGTTGTTGTTGCTGCTGTTGTCGTCGTCGTCGTCGTCGTCGTCGTCGTCGTCGTTATTGTTGCTATTATCATTGCCATTGTTGTTGTCGTTGTTATTGTTGTCGTTGTTATTGTTGTCGTCGTCGTTATTGTTGTTGTTGTTGTTGTTGTCGTTATTGTTGTTGTTGTTGTTGTCCTCGTCGTCCGGCTCGCCGTGGCGTTCGTCGACGTTCGAAGCGCCGTCGATGTCGGTGCTGTTGGTCGCACTGTTTTTGGCCACCATCGAAAGCGCCGAATCAGGTGGGGATGCGGAGTTTGGTCCCACCGCTTCGCTGCAAGGTCCCGGTCGGAATATACACAATAGGTCATTGGCTTGTTGTTGTATTGTCTCACTGTTCTTCTTTGTCTTCTTCTGTTTCTTATTCTATTTCTTCTTTTTCTTCAGCTTGTTTTCTTCGTCTTCGACGATCTAACCTGGCTGCTCTTGCTGGCAGTCCACGCTGCCAATACACGCTGCCGGTACACGCTGAGAATCGCGGGGTGAGACGGAAGCGCGTCGCTGACCACTAAGCGTACGCCAACAGCCGATGTATTTTGTCCCACACGAGAGATCCACCAACGATTGCTTGCAAACCCCAGTTAGCCAAACCGCGGACCGATAGTCATTTGCAATCTCTTCTGTCCGAGTATCCTCTACGTCTTCTATTTTTCGTAGTATCGTCCGTCTATCGTATGTTGAGTTCGCTGCTCTTCCTCCGATGAGAGAGCTCGCGGTCCGCTTGAATTCGATTTGACTTGCTTTGCTTGCCAGCCAAGTACTACTTCTACGAGTTCACGAATTGAAACGATCACTTAAACTCAGCGTTCGAGAGCACACATTCCGTAAGCAGCGTTGGCAGTCGACGATAGTCACACACACAATAGTCGCACTCGGGGATCCTTCGGAGTCCACTTTTGTCTGTTTCCTATTTTTCTGTGTTCGCACGTGTCTCAGTCTTGTAGCAAGACACTTGTTGCTTATCCTTGTCGCTTATTTCACTGCACTTTTTTCACACCGAGAGTCGTCGGCGACGCATCATCACATTACCATGATGAACCACCATGTGCGCGTCGACCCAAGCGTCGACGGGTGTTTCAAGACATTGCAAAACGAGGTCACAACAATATGATTTTGATTATTTACACTAATCGTTATGATTATGATTAATAGGATTATTGCTAATAGTCTTACGAATATAATTATGCTTATGATGATGAATTAATATTATTATTATTATTATGATAACAACATCGAGCCAACAACAACGCTGTCCCGTAGAGAGAGAGAGAGAGAGGGGGAGACGAAACCACTCTGAGTCAGTCCACAAAAGTTTCGACGCAAAACCTATTCGACTGTCCTATTCGAGTGATGTATTTCGGTTACCTCCAATTAGCAATCAGTGCTCGGCGATTCGAAAAATTCGACCCAACTACCACGACGACGACGACTGTCGAAAGCTGCTGTGGCAAGCCGCACCAGAGCGATCACATTAGTAGCGATCCCGGCTGTAGTATCGATCTCTATCGATTCTACACACCGCTCACTCGCTCACTCACTCACACACTCACGGATTGTCGTCAGGTCGGCGCTGTAGAAGTGACAACGCTCTACTACTACTGCTAATACTGTAGTCAATCCCGCCTGCAGTCAACAACACCAAGCCGCCGCTGGATGGTCGGCTTTACTTACGTCCATCATAGGGACAGAGCGAACATTAGAGCGCGCGCGATAGAGATATATATATATATATATATATATATAGAGAGAGAGAGGGAGAGATAGCGAGAAAGAGAGAGAGAGAGAGAAGGAGAGCTAGAGAGCACGAGAGGAGGAAGGAGAAGGATACAGATGGATTGATTGATGGATTGAGGAAGGGGGGGGGGGGTAGATTGAGAGCACTACGGAGGGCGGTGAGCGGTGCGCGGTGAGCGATCTGGCGAACAAACTCAACAGTAGTAGACTTAGACTGGACTAGGAGACTACTAACAAGTTGCCGGCCCGGCAAGCCGCTAATAATAGTAAGACCCCTTCGCCTCACGTTCGTTGCCTCACCATCGCACCTGCCCCGCCAGTCTACGCCAGTCTGCAGTTACTGCCCACCAAGCACCGTCACCCACTGCCGTCAACTCCACTCTCTCTCTCTCGATCTCCAGCCGAGAGAGTTGGCAGGCATACTACGATCGCCAGCCACACGTCAATCGGTCAATGATGATGGCGATGATAATGATAAAGATGATGATGGCGATTATGATGATGGTGATGGTGACGATGATGCCGGCTCGAGCCAGCATTATGTGCGACAATTTGCCTTGTTACTGCTGCTACTGCCTGCGGCGGCTAGGCTAGCTTTAGGCCAGGCTAGGCTAGTCCAGGCCAGGCCAACTGGACCTGCCCTGTAACAGAACTTTCTCCGTCGTTATCAAAGTCGTTTCCTCGTCGTCGTTATCGGTACGGACCGACGCGGCGGGGCGTCACCTTGAATTGCTTGTGAATCAGAGTCGTCGATGCCGCCGCCGCTGCCAGTACCACTACCACCATCAACAACAACAACGACAACAACAACACACCACCTAGCCCTCTAGGCCAACAAAGCGTGGTTATGTCATCGAATTATGGTTAGGTGGTCATTGACGATTAGTATCCAATATCTTCCTTATTCTCTTCCTCCTCCTTCCCTCTAGGGTCTAGCTTTCCATTTATTCATCTATCAACCCACCAAATAACTATGATGATGATGAGGATGATGATGATGATGATGGTGGTGAGAACTATTGAGAACTACGACATCATCGATGATGATGACGACAACAATAATAATGATGATGATAATAATAATAATAATAATAATAATAACAGAACACTTGACACTAAGATTAAAAAAAAACATCGGTGTAACAACAGACAAATACATACACACTCCCAATGGTTAACCACTGGTTAGGGTGACGCCGCTTGTCCTTGTACGCGTCCACCTGTGTTCGTCGCGTCGAGAGAGCATAGAGTTCGATACCGTTTCCAATGTCGCCGCCCCCACAGCCTCCACGTTATGCTCGATCTCGTCTTCGTCGTCGTCGTCGTCGTTGTCACCGCTGCCGCCGTAGATGTACGAACAAGCCAGCGTTGTCATTGTTTTTGTTGCCGCCCAGCGGAACGTGTACGAAAAGGATCAAATACGGCGACTGTCCGCCCTCGAGCCTACAGGATCCATTGTACTGATCATCTCGAACGTTTACACATACGCTCGCACATCAATGTACCATGCTATCATACGCGCGTGCCGCCATCACCACCACCACCACGCTGCTGATCATCTTCTCCTCCCATCTTCTCCCATTCACAATCAGCATCAGCCCAATCATTACCACCCACGCATATCTCACGGCTTTACCTACCACGGCACCTACCAGTCAAATTGTTATGATCGTCATTAGCTCAGTGATAACCCGTGGCACCTGTTGCCGCTGCTGCTGTTGTTGTTGTTGTTGATATTCTTGTTGTTGTTGTTGTTGTTGCTGCTACTGCTGCTGCTGCTGTTATTATTGCTAATGCTGTCGTAATTGCTGCTGCTGCTGTTGCTATTATTGTTGTGGCTGCGCTGCTATTCTTGTGTTGTTGTTGTTGATATTGTTGTTGCTACAATTATTTCCGATGTTGCTGTTGTTGCTGTTGCTGCTGCTGCTGCAGTTATTTCTGATGTTGTTATTGCTGATGTTGTCGGCGCGTGTTATGGCATGATTGACAGACACCTCAAGCAAGCCACTACGATCGGTGGCGCTACCCGAAGGTTCGCGTGCGTTTTCCGCGATGCCCCGAACTGACTCACTGTCTCATTGACTGGCTGACTGGCGTTCATTCATTCACTCAATGCACACTGTTCATTCAGGCCAGGTTCCAACTCAGCAGGTAACCTCCATTTGCGATCGATCTGCTCGATGTTGGACCGTCGTCGAAACACACAACAGGGGGCGGAGATGGTGGTGGTAATGCAATGGCAACGGGGTCGGCTAACTGCCTCATTGTTTGGCTCGTCGAGCTTAATCGATCACAAGAATATTGCCTACCTAATCACACACACACAGTCGTGGCTGTGCATGATGTCACAGTCTACGGTGATACGGCTTATTATGCTGTCTTTACCACCATCGTTGCCCCTGCCGTCGCTGCTGCTGCTGCTAATGCTGTGATTGTTGTTTTGATTAGGTTGTCATTTTTCGGGGTTAGTATTGTCAGTCGTTGTTGTGTTCTTCTTCTTCTTCTTCTGCTTCTTTGCCACGTTGAGTAGATCTCGGTCTCTAGCCTGTCGCTGGTCAATGCTGCTGGTAAATGTTGCCGGCCGGCGTACAGAATCCTCATCGAGCTAACGCTACGCGGCAGTAAGCATGCAGGTAGTCACAAATGACACCGCTCGTATTCCAACAATTGATGCTTGTTCCATGCTCACCTGTGAAACAAACAAACACAGACAAACAATAGAGAGAAATAAGTGGTCCGCTGCTGATGAACATAGCGCAGGCGGTTTCGGTGTCTCACACACACACACCACACATAGACAGCCATCTCTACACAATGCAATTATTAGATGATCGAGGCACGCGGTGAGTCGCTGTGTCAGCTCCTTCCTTGCTGGCACACACAGTACTGAGTTGACTTTATAGAGTATCCATAACCAACACCAGCTAGTAGTACTAAAAAGCATTTTACTAGAGTACATTTTATGAAACATTCTTTCACGAAAGTGCATTATATAACACGTAGTTGAGAACAAGTTTGCGGCTAATTAAACTTCTTACGAATTGTATAGTTTGATATCGCGGTAGTGTAGGCATCACGTATATTGACGCAATTCCACTAAAGCCATTAAATATATCGTTGATTTCATTTTCGCATATTTTCATCGTTACCTATCCTGAGTCAACTACCTCAACAAACGTTGCCATTCCGCTGGTTCCGCTGTAATCCGCTGTGAAAGCTAATGTCCCACTAGGATCCCAAAAAAGTCAGTGATCAAGTGTACCGACTGCCGATGATGTAAAACTCGTAGCGATTCTTGCATATGTGTATGCGACTGTCAGTTCCTATGTATTTGTAACCATCCTCCCCAACTACGTCCACTCGACGTCATTGGCGTAGTTAACATCGAGTGCAGCCATTTAATACTATCATTTGTCAAAACGCATTTATTTGTTTGAAATTACGTCTTTATACATTGCCAGAGACAGTGGTAGAAGCCAGCCGCCCCTGAGCCTGCGTCATAAGCTTATGATTCACTCTCAGTACAAAGCATACCAGGTACGCGCTAGAAACTTGCGCTAGGTGTAACTCGGTAGCGCGTATACTGAGTAATAATCAGTTACACAAGAAATTATAGTTTTCGCGTTCGTAATAACAACTTTACCCTTTTCCGCGTATCGCAATGGTTCCATTTTGCTGTTGGGTGCATCAAGTAAAGCCCCGTACGTCCCTAACGTTGCGATTTATTTTTTCAACCTTGCTTTTTATTCGCTAATGGCACACAAACGCACACTACCCCCCCTCTCTCTCTCTCTCTCTTTTGCTTACTACCATTCTTTTTGGTTTCCATAATATTACGATTCTTATTGTCACACTATTGAGTGAGTCGTCGCTCGCTTCGGACAGCTAGCGTCGTTTGCCGTGGGCTCTTGATGAGCCCTGCGACGTGTTTCCCTCGCATTCCATACAGTCTTATAAGTCGCTGTCTCCAATAACAACGATTACAACTCAATTTCGTATGCGAAACTGTAAAGTTGGGCACAATAAAGGGGCCCAACCGGCCGTTCGAATATATATATATATATATATATATATTATTACATCACCTTTCGGTATTGTTGATATTGTTAATACACACACACACATATATATATATATATATATATATATAAATAAAAGCGCGAAAAATTTGCGATGGCCCTGCTACTATGGTCGGCAAGCACTGCTGGGGGAGAACTGGGAGAGAAGGCCCTCCACTCGACTAGTATATACTCGTATGTGTGTGTGTGTTTGCATTGCGGCTTTCCTCGAGGGTGTAAGGCATGACGGTCCATAATCCTTTGCCATCTCCTATCCTATAGAATAGTTATGCCTCTAGTCGAGTGGAGGGTCGTCTCTTCTCCCAGTTCTCTCCCAGCAGTGCATGCCGACCATAGTAGCAGGGCCATCGCAAATTGTTCGCGCTTTCATTTCGTTTTTATCTACGCATCGTATAAATAATCGTCATGTTCAACAACAAAGAAACAGCAGGTTATTGTTCAATATTTATATAATTTTTACTACAATGGTGTCTATTTTTTAGTCCCAAAAAGCTATTTTTCTAAGAAATCACTCTGCTTCTCACACAACGACAACAGTATCCTGGAGCAAGATTCGAATGAGTGCACCTAGTCTAACAGGGGTGGACGAATGGCTTGATTTCCCCTTTATTAGCACAATTCCATTTCCGCAAGCTTTTCAGTCAAGCCCACGTGTTCCGAAATCAGCGGCCAAGGCTCATTAGCGAGCTTTCTTTTTATTCGAAATTTCCGCTGCCATATGTCACTACTGCTATGATGAGTTCGCGTTAGTGTGTCTAGGTTCGTGTTTATGAATACTAAGCGTTTGCCCGCATAGTAATACCAGTGGCACAATATCTAGCATAGCATGATCGACGTTTTGCTCGCATCTATCAGCTCAGACACAAGTAAGTTTTCCTTCTGAATCGTAATTCAAAAGGAAAAACACGTTGCTATAGCTGACGCGCCATCGTGCGTTTGAGACAGACGCACTGAGCAGTTGCACCATAGTACCGTGCTCCGTGATCATTTCCGCACGCCGCGGACAGCCATTGTTGAAGAATCGATATTTCCTATTGCACCGTCCTGCAAAACAGAAGACTTCACTGATGCACCTGTATAAATCTGGCCAAAATAGACCGGACAGTCGCGTCTGTTCGGTCTGCGCGCCCTTACTGTAGAGCAGCTGTTTGCGGTCAGTTGAGAGAGACAAACGTCGAAATGTTATATATTTATTTTTATTTTATCCGAGTATTTAGTTGAGATCAAACAAACGGCCACTCGCAGTTTTTGCCTCTCTGAATACCAAGCAACATGGCTTAATGGCAGAAGCCTTTGTCTTGCATTCAAGAAGCCTGGGTTCGAGACCCAGACCGGTCACTCCTAAACTGGCTTTCATGGTTTCCAATCTAGACAAGGTGAATGCCGGAATGGACTTAAAATCGACCTTTATCAGAAACGGGGATCACAGATGTCTCAATAAAAAAAGTGATGGTGCATTATCATCCGACCCCCAATAAAAGAAATCGTTCGAGACAATGGGAGCTGCAAGCTTGCCTTACACTCAAGCTGAATCAGCGCGTGGATAGAAGCCCCAACCTTTCGGGGAGAGACTTGAAAGTATCTGAATTATTTCGCCAGAGGCTGTCGCTTGATATTACCCGAGGGAATGCAGCATCCTTTTAAGGCACATTGTTGAACTGGGCTAACCCTGGGTTATCGAACCACGCGTGACCACGGTTCGCCCGGAGACAATTGTCTATTCCAAAGTGCTAACCGGGCAAGAATAAACAAAAATATTATGCTCTCAAATATTCGGAGGCCTACGTATCTGTGTACTATATACAGCGCAATGCCTACGATGCCTTAGGATTGATTTTGTGCCATCTGGACGTGCCAACGACACAAATATTTACCAATACGTCTTCACGCAGTGCGGCGCACAATCGCAGTGTACTTTGCTTACGTTGTTTTGGTAGAGTTTGCGTGTCGTGATGTGTTAGCTACCGCAAAGCGTTTGTTTGTGTCGGCTATCTTTGCAGTGAATAAATTGCGAATACGTTAAGAAGCAGCATTTAGCTTTTGGAAAAATGGCTATTTTGTTCACCCTCCTAATGCCCTCGACGTAGAATCTGCATTCGAATCAAAATTAAAGAATTCGGCTTTTTTTTAGTATCCCTTCTAAACACGAAGCGGGACGTCCTGCTCGTGGTTAAGCGCAATACTAAGAGGTAACTACTTCACTATTGTACAACCGTGCGGACAAGTGTGTAGACTTAATAGAATACTTCATTTTGTAGTTACAGTGGAATATGAATATCTAACTACCCTTGGGCTTGTGAGGGGTGCTACCAATCGAGCTTATCCTCGAGGCAGCCCCTCATTGTGCCCATAATTGCTGCCGCATTGCCGCGCTGAACCGCCAGAGATAGCCGCTGGAGTAGAAAGTCGAAAGCTCTTTTGTCTCCCGTCGTGAGTTCAATTAGTTTGCCAATCTTCTGTAAAGTGACCATGCCTCAGGGCCGGGTCCCCCTAGTGTCTCCAATACTAGTGGCACAAAAATGAACTCGTCGGTGAGCTGGGCGTATTTGTTGGTCTTTAGACGTTCAGCCTTGCGTGCTGCGGAGCCAGCGGCTGATGCGCTGGCCTCCATGTTCGAGGGGGCGAGCGTGTCGGTGACTGTAGCATCCCAAATAAGCGCCTTTCCCCTTTCAAAATGGATAAGGGTGAGACCGTCAGGCCTCTTTCCGTCGCTTCTCAGGAGGCCGGTTGGCTCTCGAATGCATGGCAGTAGAGCTGACCTTAAGGCCCGGGCGGTAATCTCGTTAATCTCGCTGTGACGGCTTTGACGTCCTTCGCTTCTGTTGCAGGATAGCCCGTGGGTTCCCCAAATATCCACTTGTGCTCCGCACGGACACCGGTGTTCCTCCGTTAGTCTTGTTCCCAACCTCAAGCCGATGCACAGAATACTTATTTTACCAGTCCTATAACTTAGTAGACCATTCATCAGTTTTCCCTGACTCACTGCGTCTACTTTCTCTGACGCCATTACAAACATTTGGAGTTGACAACTAAGTGGATAAGTTTCAAGACAGCTCACTGACAGCGCGCCCGACTGAATTCCACAATCGAAAATGTGGAGGGACGCGTGGCACAGTCTTACAAAAATAGATTTTGTAAAGCCTGGCAGAGCACTGCATAAGATTATCTGACAAGTTGAACAAACACCCGTGAAGGCAGCATGGTTATATTCGAGTCACTCAATCAGTTCGGCAAGCAAAATGATCTTACTCAGAGTTGCCGGGACATGAGAAAAAAGCAAGAGGCTCTGACCAGAGCATGTCAAAAGGTTTTTTTACAAAATGGCAGAATCCACCTATTCAACCGAAATGATCTATTTATTATTTATTAATAATGATTAAAATTGGTAATATGTTCTCTGCATAATCGAACGGTCAAGTACGTGCAGACAAACATTTCTGAAAAGACTAGTTTTTGCGCGTCTTCACTACGTGGCGAATATCTGATTAAATATAAAAGTGTTTATTTATCTACAGTGTAGAGGGACGACATCATTCAGCCATGTTAGATTGAGCGTAACAATTATTTGGTACTCAACTTACAATTAGGTGCGAAGGTGCGAAGTTATTACTGGTAGTACAACGTACTATAATAAATTCCACTTACAAAAAAACTATTGGAAACGATCAAACTGATTCGACGAAAGTAAAAAATAATTCACACTGCATCTTCATCGAAGACGTCTTCAAAACATGCTTTGAACACTTTTCATATAGCAGTTGTTCCGTAAGCCAAGTCAGAGCAATTGATTAATTGAATCTGTTATTGGATCGAGAACAGCACTTACAGTGTACATAAACTAGGTAAACTGCAAAATGTATATGCACATTGGCTTGGAGATGTACCTAATATACACCTTTCCGTAAATACACACATGCCTATAAAGCTCGGGTCGCGTAGCACTATATAGTGTAACTACTTAATGAATAACACGTGGTTTTGCTTTATCGAGTGCACACGCAGCACAATAGGGCCGTCACTACTCCTCGTATGATCCCTTAGTGCAAATAAGAATCCTCAAAGTTAGTCTCTGAGAACGAAACCATCCGTCCTGGTTGGTAACCTTTTTTTGTTGTTGTCTAGATGAGATATTTCGGGAATGCGTAATGCATGCGCGTCACTGCTAACCAGCAGCGATTAGTGTAGGACTCATAAACCCACCAAAGCGCGTATTTTTTCCACTCCCTCAGAATGGCGGATTACGAAATTGCTCGGCATTGCGCGACAATACTCGTAGCATATGCAAGCCAAAGCGGTCGGCATTAACACGTGCCTCGTGGAAACACTTTTCATATCAAGCTGCAAGCTGAACAGACAAAATTGGAACTTATTTTTCCAGAGTATGTTGTCTAGTAAAAGAGACGTTATAGCATCATACCGTTTGGGTTAAATGCCAAATTGTGACGCAGCACGAATGGTGTATTTAGTAGATTGTAATACATGTGTTTTAGCAGGCCAGCGCACCAGCTCAAACTAACCGTTTAGTGCAAAAGTGGCTGTCGGAGCCTAATTTGATCTATAATTAAAGGAGCTTATCTCAATCTATAAATAAAAGCGCATAATTGAACTTTTTAGCAGCATAATTTGATCTATAAGTAAAAACGCACAACTAAATCTATAAAAGCGTAATTAATGTGTGAAGCAGCTTTTATTCAGCAGATATTTGAATAAATTGTGATAGGTTTGCAAGATACCTGTAAGCGTTCTACGGCACGCAAAGCGGCAACGACATTTTAGCAAACAGCGGTGGTTACATTGGCATATGTACATCCGATAGAAATGTCTCTACCGGCATGAGCAAAAATGCAATTTTATTCATATATTAGTTTTCATTTGGCACATACAGCAGTTAAACTAGGACTAGCTATCACTTATTATACCGATGTGTACTGTAATACGCTATACAGAATCTGTAATAAGCATTGCAGGTAATCGTTCGAAACGTGGATCGATCTACTCGCCTACGATATGATGAACTCTGTACGAATACACGGTTGGCAACAATAAGTGTAGGAGAACTGTTGACTAACACAGACAGTGTTTTTTTTTGGCTAAAATTCGTTCACCTGAACCTGCCTAGTTTCACGGCTGGTCGTTGTTGACATATCGACGATTCTCGCAGCGTAGCAGCCTATAACCCAAGCGAGTGTTCTATAGTGCTGCCGCCGCCACCACCACCGCCGCCGCTGCCGCCACTGCACGCAATAGCAAAACACGAATAGCCTTAATGTCCAGCAAAACACGTTTACAATCCAAAAGATTAGCCGATGCGGGAATATGTCGGCTCTCGACTGTAGTAGCCTTTCTGCGGCCTGGCAACAACAGCTGGTCCGGGCACAACCGGGCCATCTGTTGACAAATTCTGCCACTCCCAGCTCAACGCTCTAGGCAAACTAAACACGCCGCCTACCACCATCATGCTACATAACGGTACTTGGCCGTTGTTTCCGATCGGAACGCGCTGAAACGCGCTGAGCCGCATGGTTTTGCTACTGCTCTCTCTCTCTCTCCTCTCTCTCTCTGTGCTAACCTAACCCAACTCGCTCAGCAGTCAATGAGTAGCCAGATTTTCCACGAGATGGCGCTACAATGATACTTCGAGCGTGTAGACTGTAGACCAGACGGTAGAGAGCACTCTCTGTACTATGACATACCAAGTTTCAGGGAAGATTAACCGCTCACATACTGTATCTGTGACAAACATTTGAACTGACAATATTAAAACTACTTTGAAAATTTGTGAATGGAACAATTATGGAGAAAAAATATGAATTCTGTGCCATTAAGATTAAGTGTTTTCGTTTACATTTGTATGTATAAATTAGAACAGCTGTACAAATCAACACCGAGTTGAGGTTGCCACGCACAAATGGTTGAATCGTCTATCGTATTGTATGCATAGAACACTGCGGAAGAAAATGTGCATTAGAAAGCTGAGATCATAACGGTTCACGTTGATTCGTGACGCGACGAGACAGTAGTCAAGTAGGGAAAGCGTCTGGTGAGTGTGCACTATAAAGGCGAACACTGTTTGTTGCAAATGCAGTAGGCACTTTTTAAACTACTTGCAGTTGAATACCTACGGATTAAACAGCCAATAATAAATCTATAACACATCACGATGACACTTCGGATATTCACCCACCTCTTTGAAGAAGGACATGGGTGTTAACCGGGGTGTCATCATAAACTTCCAAGACAACTTGTGCTCACTAAAGGGTTTTCGC
>QVRM01006528.1:0-22980 GCA_003439945.1 Dermanyssus gallinae | reverse complement strand
CCTAATTAATTCATAATTATTAATAGTAATGCATAATTAGATATATTTGCATTGGTAGTGGGACTCATTACATATTGTCACATATCACTGGTAAACATGTGTAATCGATTGAGAGTGTCTCCAGTAGAACCCTCATTAAGACAAGCGATGTCTGCGTTGGCCCTCATAAGACCATCTATCGGCCGAAGGGCAATGCCCTCGCCACTGTCGCACACGTTCATCGTTGTGTAACGGTGACGACCTCATCGCCCACATGAGGTCCGATGCGAGCTCGGACCTCATGCGGGCGTATCCGTACCCTGCCAGAGGAGGTTCCGCTTATCTAGGTAGGTCCGGTGAGTGGTCTCGGCACCCTGCAAGGCGAAGTCCCATATATATACGCGTACCTCAAACGAGGCTATCTATTCCATTCTCATCCGCAAGATGTTCGCACTACAACGGTTCTGTTCACAGTGATGGCGGTTTCAGGCCTGATCGACAATGGCATCACTGCCATTCCTTTATCCGATTCGCTGCAACTATGGGCATGTTCGACCTGAACGAGTCTCAAATGCACTTACTCAGGGCGGGCGCACGATTACCTTGTGGCGAATGACGTTAAGCTCGACCAGCTGCTTCACGTTAACGAGACTACATTGCACGACATTCTTCGGCCACTCCATGAAGAACAAGTAAGTAAACTGAGCTAGTATAGTCGCTTTGTAGACAGGGCTCATAGGTTTTTAATAATCAAGAAAAAAGAAATGGTTGCATGAAATATCGACCGAGTGTGAATGCAAGCTATGCGGAAAATCGTGTGATCTGTATCAGTCTTCAACAGTGTACAAACAGCAATATCGCTGATAAAAGTTAATGTAGCATAGCTGTAGCACATATGTGCATAAACCAAATATGGAATAATAAACAATACATTCATTCATAATCAAGAAAGCCACGTGTACGTTCGTGCAGGCACCACGGCAATGATAATGTAACAAAAGGTTTGTTCATTGTTATCACAATATAGTATATAATATAATATTGTTATCATTAATTTAAGGCACAATCGCGATGGTGCACGTAGCGAGAGCGTCGGATCGGCTGAACGGAATGCTCAGCCGTACCGGATCGAACTCGACGGTCAACTGGGCCGTCAGAAGATCGTCGATACGGCAATGCCATGGAATGTCGCTTTCACAGCTTCAGCGACAATGCTCATAATTCATGTTCACCATATTTGTTATATATATCATGTTCGTATTTACGTACCCAAACAGGGTGCATTTTAAATAAACGAAAATGAAAATGCAGCGCTAAGTTCTCGTTTCTGTCCAGCAACGCCTCCAAGCAGCGCTTAGATGGCGCGGTGGCCTGAGTAGGTGGCCAGTGGCAGGCGCCTGTAGCACACAGTAAGGACAACTTGGCTGAAGAAAGCAACACAAAAAAGAAACAGCAACAAGGACAGATATCTTATAGACGAGAAGACGCGTCTGCTCGTAGCGTGTAGATAGCGGCGTAGAGAGCTACGGCGTACGATATTTCGCATATATATAGGAATTGGGCTTTGCCATGAGCGTTCTAATTAGAATAATTCTTATCCGATAACTTCTGATATTCTCATCCGTGTCGAACTACCGGGGTGGTACCCTATGTTTTAGCTAAGTGCAATGAGTAGCGTTACGATATCATGCTGATCATCTCATGTTAGGCTGTCCACCGGCTGCTAAAACAATCCGACTAAGGCTGAAGATGCCACGTACAGTTACCTACGAATGTTTCATTTCGGATTGGGAAGCTAAAGTCGAACAGGCCAGACGAGTGGTTTGGACGTTTCCAATGCCTGGCACCTTTGGTCTGGTCCTGCATGTGACAGTTGCCACGCATACACCAGGTATATAGTGCATGGTTACCACTACCTGGACTGTTCAAACGCAGCCTTTCACGAGGAGTACGAGTTGTGCACCTTCAGGTTCTGCCTACAAAGGTGTGACAAGTACCATGTAGTTGAACGCAACAGCGCTGGACCAAGAATCGTTGCGCTGCTTCTCTCGCCGGAAGCGTAAAGAATATAGAGCTTTATGAAGAAACACTTTGAACTGTATATTATACTAAATTTGAATAAAATAAACATAATTGATATTATGCTGAAACTCAGCAGGCCATTGTTATGATAGCCTATACGGTCAATTGGTCCAGCACTTACTAAAAAACACGTTGCAAAGTGAATCATGTAGCTTGGCATCGTAGAACATCTTGACTCGAAACGCCACTCTTTATCTTAATTTACTGTTGCGGAGGTAATTGGTTTCAATTAATATGTTAGCTTTCTTTATATAGTTATCTTACAAAAGGGAAATTGTTATTTCCTGAGTGCTTCTATCTGCCACAGTACAAAGCCTTGCTTCAAAATCGTTATATTTTCACTCGACGAGATACAAGATTGAGCCTGAGGAGGTGGGGAGATATCCGAGTTCAGTTAGTTTGTGAGTTCCACACTAGTTTCGGCTACTGCCGACGACACATGTGCCTCATGCATTTCCGATGCCTCCCATATACAAATAAAGCCCTCAACGGAAACATTTTCACGAGGCTTGTTGGCCTCTCGAGTATGTGCTCCCAATGAACGCAGCCATGCTGGTGCGATTTTAGTACCACGGTACCAAGATCCTATGATATTTGAAGAATTACATCGGTCCGAGCGTATAATAACCCACCAAAATTGTTGTCGATCCAAACTTTTTTTGAATTATTTTTAATCCGTTATTATAATAAAAATGACACCATTAACTGCTCCGATTCTGAATGCACATCTAAGTCAAAAATGTAAAATTTATTGGCGATTAACGCGAACAAATGTACTTTTCTGATCAAAATGCATGATGTACTTGCGCCACTAGCAGCCTGCGTGACTAGTGTGAGACTACAAACCCACTAAACCCGGATTCCTCCCCCCCCCCCCAGGCTCGGTATTACTTTGGCATTACTTCGAAGCTGTGGAAGAGGCGTCTCTGCCGTTCTCCTTCAGTCAGCTCTATCCCCGACTATCATCCCGCATGTCTACCTGCGGTTGGATGGGGGATGCCATTTTGCAATCCGTCCTGTGAGGGTGCGCCGATACCATGAGGACCCGGCTGCTCTCCACCCCCTCCCCCTCGGCTCCTCGTCTCGACCACTCTTCCGAGTGACCCGCTCGAGCCTCTCCCGCCTGGCCGTTTTCTTGGTTGTCTTGAGTATCAAAACGGCGTCAAACAAGTTCCTCGCCTCCTTCATGCCTCCCCCGAAGGTGTGACTATTCTTTCTCATACACTCCAAGAATAATCTTTTATCGCCGTAGTTTTGTAATTAGCTGGATTTTTGGTGGATGGATAATTTTAGTTTTACGTGCCATTGACTTGTTTATGCTTCAAGCGCCGCTCTACAAAATAATTGTAGAGCAATTTTTCTAATGGAAACATGGTCTCTAAGAAGTCTAGTTTCGGAATGAGAGTTCAATTACTACAATTTGTGACACTGGTGTTTTGCCCGAGATAAGATGTGCATAAATGTGCTGTTGCGAGACATCCAGTCCTCCTTGAAATAAACTAAGCACACCGTCGTGTTCGTGAAAATTCGATTCTTAGAAAAACCTATAAGGCCGATCAGAAGATGCGACATGGTCGCTCAGAAGAGAATTTGCAAAAAATGAAGTTCTTTATTAACTTTCACGCCAAATGCTTCAAAATCATTACCTTACGACCACTCAGAGCGTTCAAAACTAACATATTCAATGGGCAAATGTGCATTTCATGACGATACTTTTGCTACCAAATCTATGTCAATGAGAGCTGTGGTTGCGGAGTAATTACGATTTTTCGGAGAGCATGTCCTAGATTAAGTGCATGTAATAACTGTGTGGCGGCGTTCACTACCGCCGACGTGTCGCACAGCAGCCGCAACGTCGCCACACAGTCATTTTGCATGCAATTAATCTCGACATTTGCCTGAATATGTTAGTTTTGAGCGCTGTGAGTGGTCGTAGGGTAATGATCTCGCAACAGCACAGTTTAGTGCTCTTATGTCGGGCGAAAACACCAATGTTCACAAATTATAGTAATTTAAATTCTCATTCCAAAAAAAAGACGTTTTAGAGGCATGCTTCCCTCACAAAATACGATATCGATATAAGACTTTTAATAATATCATCTATCTAGTGGCATTTTTAGACAATATATTGGGCCAATGTCACTCGAATTAAGCAGCTAAGGCGCTAAAAATGGCATGCAGTTTTTCCGTGATTGACTGTGTTTCACCTGTAACCTTTGCTCAGCCAATCTAACAGCAAATTGTAATAACAACAAGTTTGATAGGGCACTTAAATGTGGCGAGGCGCGACATAAATCGCAGGAGGAAGTATACCAAGGGAGATGCTAAGTTGAATGATATCAATAGACACTTTAATTGTAGGTGACGGCGTAAAACGTTTGTGCCACTTTCATCTGCAGCCATAGGTAGAGCAACAAACCCTAGCTGCAATGTTGGTGATCTCTGATTTACATTTAATGGACAGGCCCGCACAGTTTCACTGATAATATAACCTTTATAATCACACTACTGGCGTTATGCATCTCAGCGATGCTGTTGATAGACTAATCAGTAACAGTAGCACTGAGACTGAGAATCAGGAACAGAGCACTCCAACACTCTTCTTAGAAGAAGGCACCCGGCAAGAATTATCCAAAAAGGCACTTGTGCATCTCCCCAGTCATGAAACGGAGGACGTCTCTAAGCAGCTGAATGCTGACATTTGCTGCGATGTTAGCATGGCTCCTACCGTTGCCGAGTAAATGGAAGCATAGTTAGCTTTCCAATATTCGAATTGCTTGAACGTAAACCAAGATACACATACATAAGGTTTATGCTTGGGCGAGACAGAAGAGAACGAGTTGTCTCCGTTGCGATTGAGCAGAACATGCCGTACGCGAGCATGACAGACAAATGACAAACGACGGTAGGCCTGTTCAGTAAAAAGGCTACGATAAAGTCATGAGTATTATATTAATTTATAAATCCTAAACTAATCAGCTAGATGATGTTAAATTGTAAAACAAGATTAATATAAAAATGCAAAATGTTTTTAATCTAAGCGATATGCAGTACAATTAAAAGCGGAAAACGATTAGTGGAATCCATTTATGCAGTGCCTATATTGCATATCTAATATTTTTGACTGCCATTTTTGTTTATCCTTAGTTTGCTTTTATTTAGGTGGGCACGTGTACGCAGTGTATCTAAGATTATGAAGAAAAACGCGTATTTTTTTTTACACGTTGTAAGCTTAAAGCATGGTATCGCCTCAGCTACTTAGGGAAAATAAGCAACATGCTAGAAAAACTCATGACTAGTATTTACAAAAAAGGCTGCTATGCGATAAAAGCATGTTGTTGTTATTCCATTCTATCTGCTCTTGTGACTCTAGTCAGCGCGATCTATAGCGTACCCGTACCCTGCGCGTATACCCGTATTAGCGCAGGAACGCTTTGTGAACGCACCTGCCTCTCCGAATCGACACAGCCATTCTACTTTTTGTCTGTAAGAAACGACGACACCCTGTAGACCCATACCCGAGCTTATACATGCTGAATTTCCATTCTCTGCGTTGCTTTAAAAGCAAGCAAGATACATACTCTAAGCTTAGAATATCCTCGCTGTTATTCAATCATCTCGGCCTCAGCCACTGAGGTACTCCGCGGCGAGTTCCGACCAACTGAACAGTCTCGAAGTCTCAAGTTGGCTGCGCTGGTCTGAGCACCAATGATTAGGAAACCTATAATTGAGTTATTATTCGCTTGGCATGTATACCTAAATTCACATGTCACCCTTTTATATCAGGGGCGCTTAGTGCGGCAGCATATATGTTTCCTACGCATCCATATAATCAATGTCGACTTCAATACCTATTGAGTATTTGCTTTCCATTGAGACAACCTCTTTTTTGTAAAATCAACCAGGTCATTTTGGCACCCGGCCATATATGAACATTTGGTCCTAACATTTGGTTCTAAAGCTAGAGCCTTCGACAGCTCTGCTCCTCCCCCCCCCCCCCTTTAAATATCTATTTTACATCATTCATTCAACCTTAGGATCTTCCGTCTCTCAACAATGACGGTTAACGCTATCCATCTGGCCATTGCTTCATCAAACCTTGCCGGCTTACCGGTTATCTGCATGCAACGTATTTTCCAGTACAACACACCCGGCCAGACAATCCCGACGATGGGAGATCCCACCAAATGAGCCTACGAGTTCTACCTCAGTGCTGACCTCTCGCTTTCCTCCCCTCACTTGGCTGGCGAGTCTACACAGCAACTACACCCGATCACTCGCTTACTAGCGAGGATCACCGACCAAAATTCTGCAAGCGACGGCAATGTCCCGCACTTTCATTGATAGTGGGACTCCATCAGTTTCTCGAAAGCATAAGTCCAGCTTCTTTGGAAAGATTAATCTTTGTTTCAAAAAATTACAGAAGATCCAACGTTGGCAACTTGACAATAATCAATTCAGTCGGCTAATTCAGTTGGAGACTACAATGGTGCTCAATTTCTTCCTACTCGCCACTGTATTACTCATCTCACCTTATTCCTGCAGCATCTAAAGCGTTTAAAAGTAATAAGGTTTGGTCATACCGACAGAGTCACTAGCGTATTGCAATAGGGAACAAACAAGACGCGTATCATTCTTAAACGCTCTAAAAGTCCAAGAAAGCCAAGGAAGTTGAAATGATCAGATGAGGGGAATTAGCGGAGAAGTAGCCAAAAAACTTACCTCGATCACAAAAAAACGGTGCTATTTAGAGTATATATATATATATATATATATATATATATATACAATGCAAGTAAAAAACTTTAAAAATACATGTGACACTTCTTGGCAATAACAAATGAATAGCGGTCAACCGGTCTTCAGCTAATTTACGGACAAGCCATTGGCTCTAAACAGATCTGACCGTTTTTAAGGTCTACCTTAATCATGGGTTCTTTCTCTTATGGGGAATCGCCGATAAAAAGTGTTGTGGTGTCATCAGCAAATAGAGTCAATCGGCCATGTTTTGGTTCTTCAAATATATTGCTAATAATAATATAAAACAAAAGCTGGCCGCCGATACTTCCTTGCACCGCTGCAACTACTGTGTTCTAGGCAATAAAAATCGGATGGTAAAATTTGTGATACCTTTCTAACATAAAAGAACGTAATCACGACACACACGCTTGTCCGCACCATAGGCTCTGAGTTTGGTGATTGATGTCGAGGATATCTAACGCCTTTCTCAGATGAAGAAAGAGAGCAACCGTTTTCGAGCTGAAATGAAACGTTTGGACTGCATATTTTATTATGTTTTAAAATCATACGATAAGTTACATAAACCTTGTTTAAACTATAGCTCTACTAAAAAATTGCTGCAGCTCTGCCACGCTATTGATTAGTAGCAGAATGGTCACTTCGCAATGAGAGGACTCTCTCACGACAGAAAACGCTGCACAAGTCGGTTGCCGGTCTCAATCTGGCTGTGAATCGTAAACACGCCAATGTGCTTTTTGAGACTAGATCGCACTAGATCATATGGTGACACAGTTTTAGTTTTAGTTCAGTTCAGTTTACTATCATCTTCACGCTCTTCCTCTACAGAACATTCCGTGTTTCATACAATCGTTTTACGTGTCATTCCAGTTATCTATAGTGTAATTAGTTATTTATTGGTACTCCGTTTAAATAATAATAATAATAATATTAATAATAATAATAATTAATTATAATAATTATAATAATAATAATTAATTTATATATTAATACATGTTCAGATCTCACAATTGTATGTATCAGAAATAACAATAATAAAATATTAATAATAATACTAATAATAATAATAATATAGCCTTGTATGGATGTTTAGTAACGGTTTCATGCACGGCGGCCTTATCATATTTACACCACAGCGCCGTTGAGTCGGGATGGGTAGCCGAGCGCGCGGATTCTGAAAAACGAAGGAAGTATCTCGAGCTATCTAGAAGCTACCACTTTGTGCCCATTACATTAGAGACGCTCGGCCCCATCAGCTCAGGTAGAGCGAAAATCCTGAAAGATATCGGAAGACGCATAGCAGAAGTTACGGCCGATCGACGCGAGACCATGTTTTTGAGACAGATGATGTCTTTGGCCGTTTGTAGAGGAAATGTGGCTTCCATCATAGGCGCCATGAATTGATAGAAAGCGACCGGAGCAGGATAAACCTGGCATAAACATTCATACCTCACAATTGTAATAATAATAATATTAATAATAATAATAATGTTTCGGGTTTATTCACCATGAATTGGTAGCATAGTACATTAGTTCACATATCAAGTTGTAGGCTAAGAATATCGTTGACGCTTGATTGTAGTGACGATGCGTCAATGAACGAGCAGGTGAGTATGTGGTAACGTCCGATATTGCATTCTCCACAATATTTACATACGCACTCGTCGATTTCATAACAGTTTCCGCCTAAGCATAGAAGGTGGTGGTCACCATGCCATGCTGTTCGGCCATCTGTTTTTTTGTGATGATAGTTTCCATTTATTGCTGCCAAAAGCAGGACCTTCGACATAGCGACCCATTACAAATGCCATGTTGCGGTTTTCTCTATATTCTCTGTAGGTTTCTAAAATTTGTGTACTGAACGGAATCTTGTCCAGTACTAAATCTTCTACTAGTGTGCGTTCGTGGCATAGTTCTAGTGCGAGTGTTACCGATGCGTTCTTCGGCAAGCCTAACGTGCGCTTTATGAAATAAAATTTTATTTTATCTATGTTTTAAGGTCTGGCATTATAAGATAAGCGGCAATTGCGTGAAGGCAGTATCTTACTATAGGAACAATTTTTATTCTAAACAATTTTTGCGCTATGTTTAATTCTATGTCAGTAACGTCTCCCACTAGAATGGTAGCCGCGGTGGCCTTGATACGCATTTCCTCTATATGTCTCCTGAATGACAGCCGGGGGGTCACTGTTATTCTTAGCAAAAGTGATTGACGAGTTCAATATTTACTCCCCCTATCTTAATGCAACGATCATCTGCAGCGTACGATCCGCCTCTACTAAATCGTAGTACTTTTGTTTTGGCGATGTTAATTGTCAGTTGATTTTGTATGCACCGATCTGAGGCTTCCTTTAGATATAACTGCAGGTGGTTTCGTGTCCTTGCAAGCACTACTAAGTCGTCGGCATAAAATGCATGTATTGCTTTTACGTTTCTGAGGGCGTCCGCCAAGCCAGCTATATACAGTATAAAGAGGAACGGGCTTGCGGAGTCACCTTGGACGACTCCAGTTTTCTGTGCTACTGGCCTGCTGACATTATGAGCCCCGTTCTTGATAGTAATTAGGTTTACTTGCAGCATGTCACGTATTAGATTATACATAGTTCCCTCTATAGAGTATCGGGTTCGAAGTATGTTTAGGAGTTTGTCTCTTCTAACGCAGTCGAATGCAGTTTTAAAATCGATAAAAGCGGCATATGTCATCTCATTTTTATCTTGGCGGGTCTTTACATGGTCTAAATCCGACGTAGATCGTCCTCTTAGGAATCCGTGTTGCTCGGATAGTAAATCTGGGCCTACGGCGTCATATAAGCGTTCAACAAGTGAAATTAAAATTTTATAAACAACGCTAATAAGTGCAATTCCGCGGTAGTTGGTTGGGTCGGTTGCTTCACCCTTCTTTTTGTAAATTGGCTGCGAGAAACTTTTTCTCCATTATTCCCATATTTTGCCGCAGCGTAGGCATGCGTTATACAATTTGGTTAATGACGGGCACAGAAAACGGATATTTGTTTTAATATGTTCATACACAATTTGATCTGGACCCGCCGATTTACCATTTTCTTTGGATTTAATTACATTGGCGACCTCTTCTTCTGTAAATGCTCGATAATCACAAAGTTCTCCATCGGAGGTAATAGGAGGTCACCATCGTATAGGCGCGTAAAATGAAGTATCCACTCATCGTCATTGATTAATGGGTTTGGTGGAGTGGGCCGCTTTGGGAGGATTATTCATGGTTTTGTACCACTCTGTTGTACGCTTGTTTCTTTTCTTGCTTAATCTTTTTCAAATTCCGTTTCATGTCCGCAAGTCGTTGTAATCCCTCTTGGCTAAAATCCGTGTGACTGCAAATTGTGTGTTTTATGGCTTTGCATTGTTCATCAATCCATGGTTTGTGCGCAGTGGGCTTGTGTAGCGGCTTCCGCGCGCATGAAATCTGTATTGCCCACCGGATAGCTTTTTCAGTGACATTGATATCGTCTGTTGGCTGAATAAGTTGTAGAGCTTGCTGTAATATCTGGGGGTTTCGATGCGCTGAGGGCGTTGAATGCATCTCGCTAATGATTAATTGTGGCTGCTGTGCTGAGGTTAGCACCACATCAATCGCACTTCTTCCATTCCAGCTGACGTACGTAGCCTCGTGTTTGTTGTTTTAATCTGCAATCCAAGCTCATGTATTCCTGATATAAAAGCTGCGCTTCGTGCGTTATCTTTTAATAGATCGCAATTAAAATCGCCCCCTATAACAATATGCTTATTTGTATTAAAACAATAGCTCATTGCGTGTCATGTATTACCGCTGCGGGTTGCCTATCTGGTGGACTATAGATGCATATCAGGTAATGTTCTTCTAGTTCCAGCACAATTTCTCTTGAAGTGCATTTGAGTAAGTGTGAGCGCTCTGTCGTTCTGACGGCAATAGCCACACCATTTGGGTCGGCCTCTCCCTTGAGACTTAAGTGCCAGTCCATAATATATATTTTGTGTTGTGTGAACTGATTTATATTTGCGGTGTTTGTCACAAACGTTTCGGTTAAAAACATAATATCTATGTTGAGAAAGTCGTTTTCGCCCGACTTATTATATAATGATTCCAGTGATTCAACGTTCCACAACATACATCTCTATTGATTCTGTGTGTATACTAGCTGTGTTGCGGGCTGCTCTATTGCCACTTGTCAATCTCTCGAAAATACCATTGTGATGTCGTCTTCTTCGTCAGTTTGTCTGCTGCGCTTAGTTCCCGGGGTCGTCGCTTTCTCTGTGCCGTATATTCTAAATGGTTTTAGTTGTCCGCGAAAGGGGCAAAAGTGTATTCCTTCCGACCACATCCCAGGGTCTAGTAGTTCGTTAATTTGTCGGCTGTTATATTTATATGAAAACTATTATAATACGCTAGATTCATTCCTGAAAGTTTCGTCACTTTAACATCTACATCGTTACCTACAATCCGTGCTACATATTGTTGTATGTCCTCACATGTATGTGACAAATTGAGGCGGCTTACAAATAACGCTTTCATGCGAGGTCTTTCGGGCACGTCTTGAACGTTTACGACTTTCAGGTCCGTCAATTTGTTCGTGCCAGTTGTTGCACGTTGTTCACGATTCGTCACGTGTCCTCCTTTTCCAACTGTGAGCCATGCATTCTTGCGTCCTCCATTAGGTGTGAACGTACCGCTGCGGCTTCGATGTTGTTTTGGCACATCTTGGATACGCAGACGTCGCAGGGGTTCCGGTATTGATGCTTGCATGCGAATTAGTTGAGTATTGCTCTGTACGTTTCTTAACGTTGTTGTCGTTGCGGTCTGGTTGTTTTTCCGGGAACATGGTTTTTGTGGCAAGTGCTCTAATATGCCAATGGCAATTGACGTTTTGTTACTCGTCATTCTTTGGTGAATGTGATCGTCAGGCCCACAGTGTCTTTCATTGCGCTGTATGCCACATAACAGCAACTCTTCCAAAGCACGGCATTTGTAGTGTCATTGGGTTTGAGCCCTGAGGTGAGGGGTTTACTGCAGCCCCACAACGTGCGTCTTTTACTTGCTAGATATCACCACCACAAGTGACACATTGTTGGGTTGCTCTCGATATTCCCAGCAAGTAACAGCAATATGACAAGTGCCTTGGAACGAATGAGTTGTGACTTACTGAAGCATCGTCGAGGTAGATGCTTTAAAACGCTTACCATGTCATCTGTTGTGATGTTCATTTCGGTGAGATGATTGTTTGAACCATTTTGCAAGCTTGACTGCAGTAGCACATCTATTACGGTCAGATTTTTCGTTAAAAAATACACCAGTGCTAGAGCGCACAGAAACTGCGTCCGTCAGGTAGCCGCCATCTTGCAAACTGATGTTATTATTATTATTATTATATTATTATTATTATTATTATTATTATTATTATTATTATTATTATTATTATTATTATTATTATTATTATTATTATTATTATTATTATTATTATTATTATTATATTATTCCTACAAAGAAAAGCGTAATTTAAAGGGAGCGTTGGATGCGGGGAATGCAAGCAAACAGACTTACCTGGCATGACTACCATCAATATATATACCTAAATGGGTACTGCTTTGAAATAGAAGACCGTGTATGTAATAATGTGGCACGTGTAATATTGACCGATACCACATACTGCAATGCATGGAAATAGAAGCTGCTTCGATGCATGCAGTAGTGAAATATTTATTAGCCGACATGAATTTTAGGTGTATCTACCAATTTCTGGTGAATAATATATATATATATATATATATATATATATATATACATAGCAAAAGAGAGAGATACTTACACTCCCGCCGCCCGCAATTTAATAGCGCGCGGACATAACGCGGGAGTGCCCGCCAGCCCGAATTGACAGGCCAGCAGACCCCCCACCCTCCCCCCTATCGAGGTTCGGAATGGAGGCTCCACACTTACTCCGCCCTACCGATTAGACGCGATCACCTCGCGATTCCGCTTTACACCCCAGAATATTACTCGCCCCCCGAAGGAGGTTCGACCCACTCCAGAGCAGGGGTTTCTCCGACCGCTGCGAAGGGCAGCAGCGGGGCCAGATGGTCCTCTCGACAGGCGGTCTGCGTTCGTGTGGCTAACTCGCACTCATTATGCCTATTAAGCCAAGGCAGCAGGCGTCCCAGACAGTACCCATTTTCCGTTTACCCTAATTTATTCATAATTATTAATAGTAATGCATAATTAGATATATTTGCTTTGGTAGTGGGACTCATTACATATTGTCACATATCACTGGTAAACATGTGTAATCGATTGAGAGTGTCTCCAGTAGAATCCCTCATTAAGACAAACGATGTCTGCGTTGGCCTCATAAGACCATCTATCGGCCGAGGGCAATGCCCTCGCCACTGTCGCACACGTTCATCGTTGTGCAACGGTGACGACCTCATCGCCCACATGAGGTCCGATGCGAGCTCGGACCTCCTGCGGGCGTATCCGTACCCTGCCAGAGGAGGTT
Organism: Dermanyssus gallinae; assembly: GCA_003439945.1. NCBI lineage: Eukaryota > Metazoa > Arthropoda > Arachnida > Mesostigmata > Dermanyssidae > Dermanyssus > Dermanyssus gallinae. Next base: position 9,661 of record QVRM01006528.1, on the reverse strand, counting down.
CCGCTTATCTGAGTAGGTCCGGTGAGTGGTCTCGGCACCCTGCAAGGCGAAGTCCCATATATATACGCGTACCTCAAACGAGGCTATCTATTCCATTCTCATCGCAAGATGTTCGCACTAACAACGGTTCTGTTCACAGTGATGGCGGTTTCAGGCCTGATCGACAATGGCATCACTGCCATTCCTTTATCCGATTCGCTGCAACTATGGGGCATATTCGACCTGAACGAGTCTCAAATACACTTACTCAGGCGGGCGCACGATTACCTTGTGGCGAATGACGTTAAGCTCGACCAGCTGATTCACGTTAACGAGACTACATTGCACGACATTCTTCGGCCACTCCATGAAGAACAAGTAAGTAAACTGAGCTAGTATAGTCGCTTTGTAGACAGGGCTCATAGGTTTTTAATAATCAAGAAAAAAAGAAATGGTTGCATGAAATATCGACCGAGTGTGAATGCAAGCTATGCGGAAAATCGTGTGATCTGTATCATCTTCAACAGTGTACAACAGCAATATCGCTGATAAAAGTTATGTAGCATAGCTGTAGCACATATGTGCATAAACCAAATATGGAATAATAAACAATACATTCATTCATAATCAAGAAAGCCACGTGTACGTTCGTGCAGGCACCACGGCAATGATAATGTAACAAAAGGTTTGTTCATTGTTATCACAATATAGTACATAATATAATATTGTTATCATTAATTTAAGGCACAATCGCGATGGTGCACGTCAGCGAGAGCGTCGGATCGGCTGAACGGAATGCTCAGCCGTACCGGATCGAACTCGACGGTCAACTGGGCCGTCAGAAGATCGTCGATACGGCAATGCCATGGAATGTCGCTTTCACAGCTTCAGCGAGAATGCTCATAATTCATTTTCACCATATTTGTTATATATATCATGTTCGTATTTACATACCCAAACAGGGTGCATTTTAAATAAATGAAAATGAAAATGCAGCGCTAAGTTCTCGTTTCTGTCCAACAACGCCTCCAAGCAGTGCTTAGATGGCGCGGTGGCCTGAGTAGGTGGCCAGTGGCAGGCGCCTGTAGCACACAGTAAGACAACTTGGCTGAAGAAAGCAACACAAAAAAGAAACAGCAACAAGGACAGATATCTTATAGACGAGAAGACGCGTCTGCTCGTAGCGTGTAGATAGCGGCGTAGAGAGCTACGGCGTACGATATTTCGCATATATATAGGAATTGGGCTTTGCCATGAGCGTTCTAATTAGAATCAATTCTTATCCGATAACTTCTGATATTCTCATCCGTGTCGAACTACCGGGGTGGTACCCTATGTTTTAGCTAAGTGCAATGAGTAGCGTTACGATATCATGCTGATCATCTCATGTTAGGCTGTCCACCGGCTGCTAAAACAATCCGACTAAGGCTGAAGATGCCACGTACAGTTACCTACGAATGTTGCATTTCGGATTGGGAAGCTAAAGTCGAACAGGCCAGACGAGTGGTTTGGACGTTTCCAATGCCTGGCACCTTTGGTCTGGTCCTGCATGTGACAGTTGCCACGCATACACCAGGTATATAGTGCATGGTTACCACTACCTGGACTGTTCAAACGCAGCCTTTCACGAGGAGTACGAGTTGTGCATCCTTCAGGTTCTGCCTACAGAGGTGTGCCAAGTACCATGTAGTTGAACGCAACAGCGCTGGACCAAGAATCGTTGCGCTGCTTCTCTCGCCGGAAGCGTAAAGAATATAGAGCTTTATGAAGAAACACTTTGAACTGTATATTATACTAAATTTGAATAAAATAAACATAATTGATATTATGCTGAAACTCAGCAGGCTATTGTTATGATAGCCTATACGGTCAATTAATTAGTCCAGCACTTACTAAAAAACACGTTTGCAAAGTGAATCATGTAGCTTGGCATCGTAGAACATCTTGACTCGAAAAGCCACTCTTTATCTTAATTTCCTATTGCGGAGGTAATTGGTTTCAATTAATATGTTAGCTTTCTTTATATAGTTATTTTACAAAAGGGAAATGGTTATTTCCCGAGTGCTTCTATCGGCCACAGTACGAAGCCTTGCTTCAAATTCGTTCTATTTTCACTCGACGAGCTACAAGATTGAGCCTGAGGAGGTGGGGAGAAATCCGAGTTCAGTTAGTTTGTGAGTTCCACACTAGTTTCGGCTTACTGCCGACGACACATGTGCCTCATGCATTTCCGATGCCTCCCATATACAAATAATGGTATAATAAATAATAACCAAGGTAGTTGGTTGGGTTGCTTCACCTTTATTTTTGTAAATTGGCTGCAAGAAACTTTTTCTTCATTCTTCCGGTGTTTTGCCGCAGCGTAGACATGCGTTATACAATTTGGTTAACGGCGGGCACAGAAAACGAATATGTGTGTTAATATGTTCATACACAATTTGATCTGGACCCGCCGATTTACCATTTTCTTTGAATTTAATTTTATTGGCGACCTCTTCTTCTGTAAATGCTCGATTATCACAAAGTTCTCCATCGGAGGTAATAGGAGGTCATCATCGTATAGGCGCGTAAAATGAAGTATCCACTCATCGTCATTGATTAATGGGTTTGGTGGAGTGGGTCGCTTTGGGAGGATTATCCATGGTTTTGTACCACTCTGTTGTACGCGTGTCACAAATCTGTCACAGATCTGAAAGATCTCATATGCTTGTTTCTTTTCTTGCGTAATCTTTTTAAAATTCCGTGTCATGTCCGCAAGTCGTTGTAATCCCTCTGGGCTAAGATCAGTGTGACTGCAAATTATGTGTTTTATGGCTTTGCATTGTTCATCAAACCATGGTTTGTGCGCAGTGGGTTTGTGTAGCGGCTTCCGTGCGCATGAAATCTGTATTGCCCACCGGATAGCTTTTTCAGTGACATTGATATCGTCTGTTGGCTGAATAAGTTGTAGTGCTTGCTGTAATAACTGGGAGTACAGGGAGCGCCTAACGGGCTTGTGGGTTCGGTGCAAATTGAACGTTATTTTGAAGTGTTTTCGATGCGCTGAGGGCGTTGAATGCATCTCGCTAATAATTAATTGTGGCTGCTGTGCTGAGGTTAGCACCACACCAATCGCACTTCTTCCATTCCAGCTGACGTGCGTAGCCTCGTGTTTGTTGTTTTCAATCTGCAATCCAAGCTCATGTATTCCTGATATAAAAGCTGCGCTTCGTGCGTTATCTTTTAATAGATCGCAATTAAAATCGCCCCTTATAACAATATGCTTATTGTATTAAAACAATAGCTCATTGCGTGTCCAATGTCATGTATTACCTCTGCGGGTTGCCTATCTGGTGGACTATAGATGCATATCAGGTAATGTTCTTCTAGTTCCAGCACAATTTCTCTTGAAGTGCATTTGAGTAAGTGTGAGCGCTCTGTCGTTCTGACGGCAATAGCCACACCCCATTTGGGTCGGCCTCTCCCTTGAGACTTAAGTGCCAGTCCATGATACTATTTTGTGTTGTGTGAACTGATTTATATTTGTTGTGCTTGTCACAAACATTTCGGTTAAAAACATAATATCTATGTTGAGAAAGTCGTTTTCGCCCGACTTATTATATAATGATTCCAGTGATTCAACGTTCCACAACATACATCTCTATTGATTCTGTGTGTATACTAGCTGTGTTGCGGGCTGCTCTATTGCCACTTGTCAATCTCCTCGAAGATACCATTGTTATATCGTCTTCTTCGTCAGTTTGTCTGCTGCGCTTAGTTCCCGGGGTCGTCGCTTTCTCTGCGCCGTATATTCTAAATGGTTTTAGTTGTCCGCGAAAAGGGCGAAAGTGTATTCCTTCCGACCACATCCCAGGGTCCAGTAGTTCGTTAAATTTGTCGGCTGTTATATTTTTATGAAAACTATTATAATTCGCTTGATTCATTCTTGAAAGTTTCGTCACTTTAACATCTACATCGTTACCTACAATCCGTGCTACATATTGTTGTATGTCCTCACATGTATGTGACAAATTGAGGCGGCTTACAAATAACGCTTTCATGCGAGGTCTTTCGGGCACGTCTTGAACGTTTACGACTTTCAGGTCCGTCAATTTATTCGTGCCAGTTGTTGCACGTTGTTCACGATTCGTCACGTGTCCTCCTTTTCCAACTGTGAGCCATGCATTCTTGCGTCCTCCATTAGGTGTGAACGTACCGCTGCGGCTTCGATGTTGTTTTGACACATCTTGGATACGCAGACGTCGAGGGGTTCCGGTATTGATGCTTGCATGCGAATTTAGTTGAGTATTGCCTCTGTACGTTTTCAATGTTTGTTGTCGCTGCGGTGCTGGTTGGTTGTTACCGGTCCGGTGAACAGCGGACCGGTAACGGATGAAGGGGTTTACTGCAGCCCTCACAAACAGTGCGGTCTATTACTTGCTGGATATCACCACCACAAGTGACACATGGGGGGCCTGGGTTGCTCTCGATATCTCCAGCAAGTAACAGCAATACGACAAGTGCCGTGGAACGAATGAGTTGTGACTTACTGAAGCATCGTCGAGGTAGATGCTTTAAAACGCTTACCATGTCATCTGTTGTGGATGTTCATTTCGGTGAGATGATTGTTTGAACCATTTTGCACGCTTGACTGCAGTAGCACATCTATTACGGTCAGATTTTTCGTTAAAAAATACACCAGTGCTAGAGCGCACAGAAACTGCGTCCGTCTGTAGCCGCCATCTTGCAAACTGATGTTATTACCCTTATTATTATTCCCACAAAGAAAAGCGTAATTTAAAGGGAGCGTTGGAAGTGCGGAATGCAAGCAAACAGACCTTACCTGGCATGAACTACCACCAATATATATACCTAAATGGGTACCGCTTTGAAATAGAGGACCGTGTATGTAAATATTGTGGCACGTGTAATATTGACCGATACCACATACTGCAATGCAAGAAAATAGAAGCTGCTTCGATGCATGCAGTAGTGAAATATTTTATTAGCCGACATGAATTTTAGGTGTATCTACCAATTTATGGTGAATATATATATATATATATATATATATAGCAAATCAGAGAGATACTCACACTCCGCCGCCCGCGATTTAATACGCGCGGACATAACGCAGGAGTGCCCGCCAGCCGAATTGACAGGCCAGCAGGACCCCCCCACCCTCCCCCCTATCGAGGTTCGGAATGGAGGCTCCACACTATTCCGCCCTACCGATTAGACGCGATCACCTCGCGATTCCGCGTTACACCCCAAATATTACTCGCCCCCCGAAGGAGGTTCGACCCACTCCAGAGCAGGGGTTCCCGACCGCTGCGAAGGGCAGCAGCGGGGCCAGATGGTCCTCTCGACAGGCGGTCTGCGTTCGTGTGGCTAACTCGCACTCATTATGCCTATTAAGCCAGGCAGCAGGCGTCCCAGACAGTACCCATTTTCCGTTTACCCTAATTAATTCATAATTATTAATAGTAATGCATAATTAGATATATTTGCTTTGGTAGTAGGGACTCATTACATATTGTCACATATCACTGGTAAACATGTAGTAATCGATTGAGAGTGTCTCCAGTAGAATCCCTCATTAAGACAAAGCGATGTCTGCGTTGGCCTCATAAGACCATCTATCGGCCGAGGGCAATGCCATCGCCACTGTCGCACACGTTCATCGTTGTGTAACGGTGACGACGACCCTCATCGCCCACATGAGGTCCGATGCGAGCTCGGACCTCATGCGGGCGTATCCGTACCCTGCCAGAGGAGGTTCCGCTTATCTGAGTAGGTCCGGTGAGTGGTCTCGGCACCCTGCAAGGCGAAGTCCCATATATATACGCGTAGCTCAAACGAGGCTATCTATTCCATTCTCATCGCAAGATGTTCGCACTAACAACGGTTCTGTTCACAGTGATGGCGGTTTCAGGCCTGATCGACAATGGCATCACTGCCATTCCTTTATCCGATTCGCTGCAACTATGGGGCATCTTCGACCTGAACGAGTCTCAAATACACTTACTCAGGCGGGCGCACGATTATCTTGTGGCGAATAACGTTAAGCTCGACCAGCTAATTCACGTTAACGAGACTACATTGCACGACATTCTTCGGCCACTCCATGAAGAACAAGTAAGTAAACTGAGCTAGTATAGTCGCTTTGTAGACAGGGCTCATAGGTTTTTAATAATCAAGAAAAAAAGAAATGGTTGCATGAAATATCGATCGAGTGTGAATGCAAGCTATGCGGAAAATCGTGTGATCTGTATCATCTCAACAGTGTACAACAGCAATATCGCTGATAAAAGTTATCTAGCATAGCTGTAGCACATGTGTGCATAAACCAAATATGGAATAATAAACAATACATTCATTCATAATTAAGAAAGCCACGTGTACGTTCGTGCAGGCACCACGGCAATGATAATGTAACAAAAGGTTTGTTCATTGTTATCACAATATAGTACATAATATAATATTGTTATCATTAATTTAAGGCACAATTCGCGATGGTGCACGTCAGCGAGAGCGTCGGATCGGCTGAACGGAATGCTCAGCCGTACCGGATCGAACTCGACGGTCAACTGGGCCGTCAGAAGATCGTCGATACGGCAATGCCATGGAATGTCGCTTTCACAGCTTCAGCGAGAATGCTCATAATTCATTTTTACCATATTTGTTATATATATCATGTTCGTATTTACATACCCAAACAGGGTGCATTTTAAATAAATGAAAATGAAAATGCAGCGCCAAGTTCTCGTTTCTGTCCAACAACGCCTCCAAGCAGTGCTTAGATGGCGCGGTGGCCTGAGCATGTGGTCCAGTGCAGGCGCCTGTAGGCACACAGTAAGACAACTTGGCTGAAGAAAGCAACACAAAAAAGAAACAGCAACAAGGACAGATATCTTCTAGACGAGAAGACGCGTCTGCTCGTAGCGTGTAGATAGCGGCGTAGAGAGCTACGGCGTACGATATTTCGCTATATATAGGAATTGGGCTTTGCCATGAGCGTTCTAATTAGAACAATTCTTATCCGATAACTTCTGATATTCTCATCCGTGTCGAACTACCGGGGTGGTACCCTATGTTTTAGCTAAGTGCAATGAGTAGCGTTACGATATCATGCTGATCATCTCATGTTAGGCTGTCCACCGGCTGATAAAAGCAATCCGACTAAGGCTGAAGATGCCACGCACAGTTACCTACAAATGTTGCATTTCGGATTGGGAAGCTAAAATCTAACAGGCCAGACGAGTGGTTTGGACGTTGCCAATGCCTGGCACCTTTGGTCTGGTCCTGCATGTGAGAGTTGCCACGCATACACCAGGTATATAGTGCATGGTTACCACTACCTGGACTGTTCAAACGCAACCTTTCACGAGGAGTACGAGTTGTGCTCCTTCAGGTTCTGCCTACAGAGGTGTGCCAAGTACCATGTAGTTGAACGCAACAGCGCTGGACCAAGAATCGTTGCGCTGCTTCTCTCGCCGGATGCGTAAAGAATATAGAGCTTTATGAAGAAACACTTTGAACTGTATATTACTAAATTTGAATAAAATAAACATAATTGATATTATGCTGAAACTCAGCAGGCTATTGTTATGATAGCCTATACGGTCAATTATTAGTCCAGCACTTACTAAAAAACACGTTGCAAAGTGAATCATGTAGCTTGGCATCGTAGAACATCTTGACTCGAAAAGCCACTCTTTATCTTAATTTCCTAGTTGCGGAGGTAATTGGTTTCAATTAATATGTTAGCTTTCTTTATATAGTTATTTTACAAAAGGGAAATGGTTATTTCCCGAGTGCTTCTATCTGCCACAGTACGAAGCCTTGCTTCAAATTCGTTCTATTTTCACTCGACGAGATACAAGATTGAGCCTGAGGAGGTGGGGAGAAATCCGAGTTCAGTTAGTTTGTGAGTTCCACACTAGTTTCGGCTTACTGCCGACGACACATGTGCCTCATGCATTCCGATGCCTCCCATATATAAATAATGGTATAATAAATAATAACCAAGGTAGTTGGTTGGGTTGCTTCACCTTTATTTTGTAAATTGGCTGCAAGAAACTTTTTCTCCATTATTCCGGTATTTTGCCGCAGCGTAGGCATGCGTTATACAATTTGGTTAATGACGGGCACAGAAACGGATATTTGTTTTAATATGTTCATACACAATTTGATCTGGACCCGCCGATTTACCATTTTCTTTGGATTTAATTACATTGGCGACCTCTTCTTCTGTAAATGCTCGATAATCACAAACGTTCTCCATCGAAGGTAGTAGGAGGTCATCATCTATAGGCGCGTAAAATGAAGTATCCACTCATCGTCATTGATTAATGGATTTGGTGGAGTGGGTCGCCTTGGGAGGAGTATCCATTGTAGCACTCTGCTGTACGCGTGTCACACGCTGAAAGATCTCATATGCTTGTTTCTTTTCTGGCTTAATTTTTTAAAAATCCGTTAATGTCCGCGAGTCGTTGTAATCTCTCTGGGCTAAGATCCGTGTGACTGCAAATTGGGTGTTTTATGGCTTTGCATTGTTCATTAAACCATGGTTTGTGCGCAGTGGGCTTGTGGTAGCGGCTTCCGTGCGCATGAAATCTGTATTGCCCACCGGATAGCTTTTTCAGTGACATTGATATCGTCTGTTGGCTGAATAAGTTGTAGAGCTTGCTGTAATATCTGGGGGTTTCGATGCGGTGAGGGCGTTGAATGCAACTCGCTAATGATTAATTGTGGCTGCTGTGCTGAGGTTAGCACCACATCAATCGCACTTCGTCCATTCCAGCTGACGTACGTAGCCTCGTGTTTGTTTTTTTTAATCTGCAATCCAAGCTCAATGTATTCCTGATATAAAGCTGCGCTTCGTGGCGTTATCTTTTATAGATCGCAATTAAAATCGCTCCCTATAACAATATGCTTATTGTATTAAAACAATAGCTCATTGCGTGTCCAATGTCATGTATTACCTCTGCGGTTGCCTATCTGGTGGAACTATAGATGCATATCAGGTATGTTCTTCTAGTTCCAGCACAATTTCTCTTGAAGTGCATTTGAGTAAGTGTGAGCGCTCTGTCGTTCTGACGGCAATAGCCACATCATTTGGGTCGGCCTCTCCCTTGAGACTTAAGTGCCAGTCCATAATATATATTTGGTGTTGTGTGAACTGATTTATATTTGCGGTGTTTGTCACAAACGTTTCGGTTAAAAACATATATCTATGTTGAGAATATCGTTTTCGCCCGACTTATTATATAATAATTCCAGTGATTCAACGTTCCACAACATACATCTCTATTGATTCTGTGTGTATACTAGCTGTGTTGCGGGCTGCTCTATTGCCACTTGTCAATCTCTCGAAGATACCATTGTGATGTCGTCTTCTTCGTCAGTTGTCTGCTGCGCTTAGTTCCCGGGGTCGTCGCTTTCTCTGCGCCGTATATTCTAAATGGTTTTAGTTGTCCGCGAAAGGGGCAAATGTGTATTCCGGGCACGTCTTGAAACGTTTACGACTTTCAGGTCCGTCAATTTATTCGTGCCAGTTGTTGCACGTTGTTCACGATTCGTCACGTGTCCTCCTTTTCCAACTGTGAGCCATGCTTCTTGCGTCCTCCATTAGGTGTGAACGTACCGCTGCGGCTTCGATGTTCCGGTATTGATGCTTGCATGCGAATTTAGTTGAGTA
>QVRM01006527.1:0-49716 GCA_003439945.1 Dermanyssus gallinae | reverse complement strand
TCGTGGCGATTAAGCACACAAATGTCTGCTGCTGCTGTTGCTGGTGCTGCCGAACCTTGGCGAGTCATCATTGGCTTGCAGTTCTTAAGCTTGTGGGCTAGTGTCATGAATATTCCCTCAACGTGATCACTGCGACTATCGTCCTAGAGGAAACGACGGATGGTCGTCAATGAAAAAGCACAATGCAACTCGTGTTAAAAAAAGTATAACAAGATGAAGTATATTTTCATGTGTATTGCGTTGTATCTTCTCACATTTTTGTACACACCGTTAGATTTTCTCTATCTATACTCCCTCCACTTGTAAGATATCTAAAAATGTATAGAATTCGGCTGTTTTTATGTACGTCTATTTTATCGTATGTTAACGACTAGCTACTATATAAGGCTGAACCACTCAAGGTTTAGCCGTAGATATATGCCTCCTTGAGTGAAAATATCGATAACCGACAACAATCATAATGTCCTTAAAAAATTGTATTGCTACACTTTCCCTTCTCCTGGACGAGCAAAACCTTTTTATTTTGGAACACGCCCCTAAAAATAAGCTGACTTAGTCCTCTTTCGCATTGAAGGCATGCACCTTTGCCGAAGTCTCAACAGTGGCATGCTGTGTTGATCAGCAAATCTTTGAGCCACACTTGTGCTGACTGCGATCTGCTCAATCAAAACAAGCGACATTGGTTAATGGCAATTGATACTGTCTCCTATAATGCTAGCAAAGCGCACCGCCAATCATAGTAATAACGACCGAACAATATTTAGCTTGACTGTGAACATGCTTTTAATAAATAGGTTTTGAAAGCATGTTTGGCTAAAGTATTTTCTTGAATGACTATATATATATATATATCAAAAATTGTACATACATAACCATTAAGTAAATACGTACCAACGTAAGTTGCACACTATTTTGAGCAAAATAGGGGTAGCACTCAAGATAAGACAGTGTACCTATAAAGCATTTAATAAAGATCTGCGTGGAAAACAACAGGTTATATAGATCGAACAGTGGATCGAACTGATATATAATTATAAAAGAATCATATTTATTTAACTTTCAAAGTGTTCCTTTCAAAATAGCTCCTGCCCGCTGCAATGCACTTGTGTCACCTTCTTTAACTTTAATTTTTTGTAATGCGTATTTCTGACTCGAATGGAGTTGCACCTGCAATCTTTCTTTATCTCCTCTCTTTGCCTCGAAGCGTTGACTGTTAAGTTTTTTATCCGTTGGAACAGGAAAAGGTTGGACGGAGCCAGGTCCGGTGAATAGGGAGGTTGCGGAACTATTTGAATCAAACAATCCAAAATCATAACGACGCACGCTACGGTGCGTTGTCGTGATGGAGATTCCAAGAGTTGTTTGCCCACATTCCAGGCTTTTGCGTCGGACGTGCTCGCACAAACGTCTTAATTGCGCGGCAGTGTTCCTTATTGCCGCAGAACTAAACGGCAAGTATTCGTAGAATTTTGAAAAAATTGTCAAAATAACCTTGGTGGTGGATCTGCTCTGTTTGAATTTCTTCGACCGACTCTCTCCTTGGAAGCTCACTGGGAGGATTGGGCTTAGTCTCCATGTCATAATTATCCCATGACTCTTCATTGTAATCACACTGAAGCAATTCATGGCCTTCTGCTTCAGCCTGAAGGTTCATTTCGGACATTTCCCGTCGGGCGTTCATCTGCTGGAAATTCAACACTTTTGGAAAAACTTCGCTGCCAGGCCTCTGATGTATAAAATATCGGTCAAGACTGTTACAACTAATTCCTCAGCTATCTCCTTGATCGTAATTCGGCGATTGTTGAGCACGATATCACAAACTTTTTCTACGCTTTCTATTATTGACGTAGAAGAACATATGATTTGTTTTTCACACAGACCTTAATGCAGATACGCTGCTAATCCATTATCGGTCGCCGACTCTCGTTTTCTTGACTTTTTTTAAACAAACTCAAACAGTAAACCGATTGGCGTGAGGCGTTGCCTATGTGTAGCTTATAAATAGCTTCAAAGAAAAATAACCAGAAGATCTGGTAGTTTCGGTTCAATTTTGAAATCAAAGTGCTAGATCTTGCCGATTCGCCCTCGTATATTATCAAGGGTCATTGAACACACACTCACATTATGTATGTTAAAGAACACAACAGACATTAAAAGTACGAGAAAAGAGTAAAGAAGAATAGTGAATGACTTTACGGAATTTCGCCCCGCAACTGCCTTCATGCCCCCTGACGTTACAGCGGGTAATGTGTTAGCTAAACGACAAAGCAGTCCCAACACATAAAGGGTCCTTTACTCAATCTGTCATGTTAAAAAACAAATAATAATTAATTGAAATACATATTCATTAGTCTAGCATTACAATAGTAAACAGACTAATAACAAGCCACGCATCATGTTTAGCAGCAGCGAAAACAAAGGCAGAAACGATGCTGACTGTAATGACACAACAAAACAGAACCCCGCATAAACCGAAGTAGAATAGATCGACAACTCACTGAGAAGAGAAAATCTCAGCCTTGCCCTTTATAGTAAAATTGATATGCATAAAAGGGGTTATTAATAATAGGATTGCTATTATTGTATATTAGTATGTAGCATCATGTCGCTGTCTGAGGGATTAGTGAAACGACAGTGAAAACCCAATGCAATCCTTGCGTATTACCTCTTCGGTGCAGTCACATTTGTTTCCGACAAGAATCCGAGGCACCTCGCGTGTGCCAAGCCTGTGCTGATCGCATTCCGCGATCCACGCAGGAAGACTCTCAAACGAAGCAAGCTTTGTGACATCGTACACGAACACGACCGCGTTCACATTTCTGTTGAAGTCACATTACATACACACGTATATATATATATATATATACATAGTCTCGGCAAGTCTTTGAACAGAAGGACAGTTTTTATACATTCCAATCAACGACTGTGTAGGCTAAACCCCTAAATACACGCATCTAATTGAAAACAGATCTGCAAAATAAATAGTATAGAAGAAATACTGCCCACGCACAAACGGCACAAGGCGCTTGTCGAATCCGAAAATCGTTAGCCTGGAATGTCGTCGCACTTTTATAGACATTACCTGGTGGCACCAAGTAAGATGTCACATCACTTACAGGCAGATCAAAAGCGTGCATTTTTAGGAAGAAGGGTCTGTTAGGGGTACATCTTCGTGGGGTACAACATTTTCTCCCAAGTCATAAAACTGAAGAAACAAAAGCAGCGTAAACAAGGCGTGAATAGTCTAGTATGACAGGTACGTATTATTTCGTGCATACTGCAAAACACGGCGTGAATACTCTGAGATTACAGGTACGTATTATTATTATTTCGTACGTGCTGCCAATGGGCCGGCTAGGAAAGCCGTAGCTAGTTTCCTCTGAGAAATGAGTAGAAGAAATATTACAGCGGATAAACGCAATAAGGATAAGTGCAAAATCACAGAGGATATGCAAAGCATATTCAAAGACTGTTTAGCTTTCACTCATATTAACAATAATATTGAAAATCTTCGTTTGGTCGCTTTGTAATCGGCTGGCTTCAGTGAAGAGCCGTAGCCGAGCTATAAAAGGGACATTGGCATCGATTTACTTTTATTTAGAAAGTAAATAGAATATATATATATATTATATATATATATATATATATATATATTGCATTAGTCTTTAATAAAATATTTGTTAGTACTTTGGACAAATGCTACGCTACATTTCCTCGTTGAATGTCAAACGACAGCCTCTGACGTAAGAATTCGGATGCTCTCGAGTCTCCCGTCAAAAGGCTAAGGTATTTGCGAACACACTAAATTAGCTTGAGTGCAAAGGAGCCTGAACGGGCAAAATGGTACGCATAACCAATGCCAGAGAATCTTCTGCATTTGATACTTGGAAGCATAACCTGCTCGGTACGCACCTTTACGCACCATAGAATGGGCTAATGAGTCTGTTAATATAGCCATGCACAAGAAGGTCAGAGTGAGACCATCAGGTCTTTTTCCATCGTTCCTGGATAGAGCAAGTGCACACGAAAAGCCGGCAGATCTCAGTGCCCGACTAAAGCTCAGGCGACGAGCATATGTTGCAAACAGTAAAGGTGCCCACGACTTGACGGCTCAAAGCAAATAGACTCTCCAGACTCTATTAAAGGCGATTTGAAGGTCATCAACTACTTTAGCAAAGGCGTTAACTCGACCTCCGCCCAGACCGGCAGCTGAGCTTCTGCTGAAGATCTTCATGACATTCAGTATCTCGTCACGCGGGGTTGAAGAAGTCAGTGCGGCCGCCGCAATTGTCGGCATGGAGGAGCATGTGGGTGTTTGGAGCGGAGAGCTTCCGCATTTTCGTTGGCTGGCTCTAGATATCCTGGATGCTTATCAACCTGGCAACACCGGAGATATTACCTTCCGTTTCTATGGTAGTCGCTGTGAGTCTCGGTAACCAATACAGACGGATTCGATGCCTAAACTTGAAAAACGCTCGCCTCCATCATAATCCTGTTCTGCTCAAGGAGGCAATCCACATGCGAACAAAAGGTATCCGCGTTGTTGGGGTCACTACTGCTTGCACACATCGACTGTTTCAAGAAACTGGATGCCGGGTGATCACAACTTCCATATTTCTTGCAGGTCTTGCGGATGGTGCACCTGTACGCTATATGCCCCATTCGTTGCCAAGCCCGGTGGCGTGCTGTATTCAGGTGCGCCTCGCAACCGAAAGAGACACATAGGTGCACGAGCTCGAGCCCCACCGTTACACATTTGTATTTATGGGGTCCGTCGTACGAAGCAAAGCGGAAGCAGTCCCGTAGACGTTAAATGTTGGCTGAGGGCCAGCCAAAAAAAGAAGAAAAAAAGATGGCCTACTCTTTGGAAATTGTAACATAACTTTGGTTGATCGTGCTCCAGGAGGACGGTTGGTTTTATATCTCAGAAAGACAGACACAGAAGCCTCTGCGTGCCGCGTCGTCTGTAAACGCCACATCGAAGCCTTGAATGACGTTAGAGACGGATAGGTCAGTAACGGATATCAACCCTATTGCAAAAAGCTGCATTAGGCTTCTGGCCACATCTTCCGTGTTGAGCCATATGGACAAAGCTGATCGGACACTGCTTGATATCTGGCCTTCATAATTACTTATTCATCAGTTCATATTACAATCTTGTGTAAGTAAACGTGATGATTTTCAGTCTAGAACAGTCCTGGTCTGCACCATTCCGTATCTGTACTGGATCGACTTGTGGTACTCCAGACGATACGCAAGCCCTGCTCCCAGCCGGCTCTGAAGCACCGACTTGGGCGGCAGTTTGTGTCTCCTTGGCAATTGAACTCCTAAGCCTTTAGATATCCAAACTACCAGGCAGCTTACTGCGATGACGCTACGACGACTGCACAGATACCAACAACTCATTAGCCATAGCGACGCCCAATTCATCGTTCAAACACCAATAAAGAAACTCCAGACAATGCAATTATCACAACGAAAGCCACAGTCAAGCTTCTTGTGATAATCGACCTTACTGGAACCAGCATGATCAAATCGATTGAACTCTACCGAACCAAATAGCGAAAATATATTACACACATATAGAAACAGAGAGAGAGAGTCTTTACCGGTAGTAATGCTGGACCATGCTTCGTCGGAAGCGCTCTTGCCCCGCGGTGTCCCAAAGCTGAAGCTGAAAGGTAATCGAGCGCATTATGCAGGCCGCCTTAAGGTCAGTATTCAGTGACTTGTATTGATATTGTATGAACGGTACGAATAATTAATGCTGTATTCATTATATAATAATGCATGTGTCCTTCATTCGAATGTATACCCGACTACACACTCACTTAGTAGTAGTAGTAGAGTGTAGAGAGTAGCTTACACACCTCGATTAGCTCACCATCGACGTCTACGAGTCTCTCACGGAAATCGACCCCGATAGTTGCCTCTGTCTTGCGGGGAAACCTGCCCTCACAGAAGCGAAACGTCAAACACGTCTTTCCGACGTTTGAACTGCCGATCACGATAATCTTGAAGGTACGCCGGCCCAACTCTGAAAGGCCACCGGTCGGCAGACAAAATGTAGATATTAACAACTGTCGTCATTGCATCCACGACACTGCATAGGACCTGCAACATTTTTTAAGCCAGATTCACGAGATTTGCCGCAACAGCGAAAGCAGCGATAGAAGCGAATTATGTGTGTCAGTTGACGTTTAAGCCGTCATAAGCCGTGACGAGCCGCGTGCAGGCATTCGACGGCAATTATGCCTTAAAGTACCCCGACTGTTTTCATTATTAACCTCAGTTAACCAAGCCAGTGGAAACGTGCCTACAAACACACGCATTTATATATATATATATATATATATATATATATATATATATATATTATATATATACATATACATATACATATATATCTGAGAAAAGCACTAACAGAGTGAGGTCAAGTTCTGAAGCCAGCTTATCAAATTCGGATTAGTTAAATTGTCACTGGTCAATCTCGTCTGCCATAGCGACATTCACGGGCACAAAGGCTATTATTTAGACAGGAAGAACCACCGGGCAAACAACAATAGTAATAACCACTGCTTATCGTTCCATCGTATGGCCGGCACCATCTCGGATGATGACAAAATGTAGTAAATTTCTCAAATCGAGGATATTTACACATGCAAACCTTGCAACAGTGTGCGCTGGTTATATGCTAATACATGTATTATTATGATTATGATTATTATTTATTTATTTATTTTTTATTATTATTATTATTATTATTATTTTTTTTTTTTTATTATTATATTATTATTTATTTAATATGTCTTAGAGCAATACAGTTGTGAGGTGTGAATGAGTATCCTCATTATTTTATAGTTTCTTTCTTGCTGTCGTCAGCCCATCGCACCTAATATCGACGCGGGGTGTCCTCTGCAAACTGCCAATGAAAGCAGCTGCCTCAGAAAGTCGCCTTCGCGTGCATCTCCGGTGTTTGCTTGTATTCGATCACTTAAGTCTTTGATAAATGTCCTTGTTCTTCTGCTGACTGGGCCCATTGTCTCTGGGTACTATTATTATTATTATTGATTATTATTATTGCGATGACATACTTTGGGTGACTAATACTCACGGCGCTCTGGACTATGCGGTGATGCTTCTTCGCCTTCCATCGAATGAACGTCAACCGGCTTTCAGCTTCGCATTTGTTGTCGAGGAAACGATTACCGATGAATATCCAGCCCTACCTGAATGAATGCTGCTGCTGCTAATAATGAGAATATTATATTAGCAGCAGCAGTACGAACATCAACAGCAAGTAATGTGTTGTTGCTGTTGAATGATAGTGCTAATAACAGTTTTACGAACACACAGGTATGACAACAATTAATAACTCTTCTACGATGTACGTACAGAGCATAAAAAAATACCATCTAGCTCAATCACTCACTCACTCATTCGCTAACTAGCTCGACATGTCATAACTAGCTCGCATCATCTCTCGAACGACAACAACAACAACAACAACAACAACAACGACGACGACAGACGACGACGACGAAATAATTAATTAATTAGCAGCTGCAGCGGTAGCGGTGGCAGATCATGGCCACTTCGACTTCATTTACACTTCACCACTTCAGTTTTCTGAAGCTCTAACTTCCCATCGGCGAGTTCGAATTTGTATCTCTGTATACGGATCTACGCGTCTGTGTTGTCATGATGCAGCGTCACAATTACCAAGCACGACCATTACTGACACACACACATACACACCATCTCGCACGAATCCTACGGGCGTAAAGCACAACAGGCAAAACACATCAGCTGACGCGAGACGACGATTTGCTTATCCCCCACTACCAACACAGAAAAAGCACACACGTCCTCTTCTGTTGTTCTTCATCATCGACTCTCGTCATCGTTCTCGAAGAAGGAGCCAAAAAAAAATAAAGAGAACGTCGTTTCGTCTTCGTCTTTTCGACTTACGCTTTGCGAATACGCTCTCTCGCAAACGCAAGCGAATGCGAGCGAGAACGCACCACCACCACGGGTTGATTGTAAACACATCAGCTGTCTATGGCGAACTGTGTCGGTTGGTTGACTGTTTGGTTGGTTGATTGTAGGTAGGTAGGTAGGTAGGTAGGTAGGTAGGCACACAAACAGACGCCGTATGATCGGGCTGTGATTACTGTGCTCTACCGCCTACTCTCAGATAGATGATACATCATAGATCGATCCAGATAGATACATAACAAAACAGAGAGAGAGAGATCTGCCGCGACACTCGGCCGGGCTCCGCCCGTCCGTCCGTCCGTTCGTCTTCTGCTCTCCAGAGCAAAAATAACAACACACGAAGGAGTAGATAGACGGCTCGCTCAGTCGGGCTGCAGCTGTGCGTCGTGCGGCCGACACGACAAATGCTCGCAAACTGTTTCGGGCTGATGACTCTTAGCCAACTCACTTAACTCACGTCCACGGAATCGCGAATGCTTGCGAACTAGCAATTGTACCACCTGTACCACCACCAGCATCAGGCGCCAACATTCTACTGTGAATGTATTAGCGCGAACCACTGGCCTTACTGACCATACGATTATTTGGCTTTTCTTTCATTGACCTGATATATCGAATACTAGTGTGAGTTGCATGAACATACGCGAATACGTTGTGTCAGGTAGAGCGAATGTTAGAGAGATCATATAGCGACAGATCATAGAGATCCTATATAGCGAGAAAGAAAAAAAATGCAGCCATCACTGAAGGCTCGGGTCAGTTTTATATGCTAGTGTCATCGGTGACGTGAAACACCGCGTAGATACAAGTAGTTCGGCATGGATTTGCACGACGTGGCCGGCATGCCGACATAAAAGACGCACATGTTATGCAGTCATTGGCAAATAGATCTTAGATCGAATACACGCATTGTCGTTAAATGTACTCATCATAGCCCCTGTTGTTGCGCCATTTTGAAAGAGTTACAAACTCAAACATTTGTTGTATGTTGCTCGTAATTTTACATCTGTTGTAAAGCAAGCAATTATACGTAGCGTTTTTCTAACTACGGGGATAGACTACGCAGCATGTCCTTTGCGCCTAACCTATTAGGTATTATACTGGACTCTGGGTCACGAATGGAAACAATCACAATTGCATTCGTACCAGAAGAACAAGTATCGTAAATTTCGAAGTGAATTTTCTTACCGAAACACAAATGGTGTATTCGTTGTCCCGTAAAATGTTTGATGATACTCGTTTCTTATATATATATATATATATATATATATGATTTTTTAATTATTTATTATTTCATCCCTTGCTGTACGGTTTTTATTATTACAAAGAATTCTGACAACTCTATCATTTGACAGTGGTCCCATCTAAATGATGAGCGGCTCTGCTCTCTAAGTCGTCAGCATCTTTTCGTATTTCCGAAAAAGCCATGACAGATATTCGCTGTCACAGATTGCAACAAGACGTAAGTGACGTTTTTGAGAGTCCGTTGTAAGATCAATATATATATGCACTTTCAGGGACCATGCTGTATCCCTGTAAACTACACGGCACACAGTTTTTTCCTCCGTGCGCAGCTCGAATAGTTAGGTTCAAGCTCGGATAATCATGGTTGACGTACTCCGGGTCTAATCATACGCAAAGTAGTAGCCTGAAAATGCGGTATTTTGCCTTGTTCGAGCAGTAGGGCAACGGTGGAAGAGAAAATCGAGCAGTTGAGCCTCCGAAGAGACCGGGGAGCAGTAGAAATCTTAAAAAGGAGAATTTATTGATAAAGGCAAACATATACGGCAGGGCGTTTGGCGCATTTTTTTTTAACTTAATGGAGGTTTGATGGTAATGCACTATCTCTTTTTATTGAGACATCTGTGCTCCCCGTTTTTTTTTCGACAGAAGTCACAATTATCTTCTTTTTTTAGATATGGAGCGCCTGGGTATTCACCCTCATGCTCTACTGTAGGTAAAAGCAGAGCTAAGTGACCGCAGTTTTAGAGTAAGAGTTGATGACAGCCAATGTCAAGTACCCGAGTATGTATGCCGATGATTTAAAGCTTTACCTTCCGGTCTGCTTGAGTGAATTGCATACTGCAGTCTGCCGTGAACGGGCTTTCCCTGTGGTTTGCCGACAATTTCGTGGTTATCTCCCCGACCAAATAGGTCGTGCTAAAATACATAAAAAATGAGTCATGTTATGTTATCTTACTGAGCCTTAACTCGACACCTGTCTGGGAAATCTACATGTTTGCAAACGTTGATTTTTAGCATCCACATCAATAAACTAGTTAGGGCAGAGTCCCAACTTATTAACGCCATGTTCCGTTCCTGTGAAAAAGCCTGCCGTATACATTTGCCTTTATAAATTCATTGTCCCCCCAAACTTTGTACTGCTCCCTGGTCTGGAAGCCCAACCACTCGATGCTTCTGTTTCCGTTATCACTACTACTCGAACAAAGCAACGAGACTAGAATCTACATTTTTTTATGAAGGTTGATTTTAATTCTAGACTATCCTCCGTTCTTAACGGGTTTGAAACTCACCGTGAGGCAATTCTGTAATGTACCGAGAGCCGGACATCTTGAGATATCTAGGGTTTCCCCAAAAGTCCTAGTGGCAACACGGCCGCTGGCTCTCAGCGGTAGATTGTTTTATAATTTATTCTCGATAAGCATTGCTCAAAGAAAATTTGATCAATGATCCCCTAGAGCACGCCGCCGCTAGGCAGCATAACTGCACTTTGTTAACTAAACAAGTGTAGCATGCCTTATGCCTAATGCCAATGGGACACCGAATTTGATGCGTTTGTACAACACATTCATTTAGGTGATAATTAGGGCGCGTTTATGTTTATGTCATGTGTATTGAAATCGTAGCTAAACTCTTCGCCACTTCAGTGAGTTTTTGTAAGGAACCCCCGGGGTACGTGGTCCGAGCTAAACTCCAAATGCCAACGGTAGAAGAGACATGTGATGGTTCTCCACAATGATCAGATTATATACTTTAAACTAAAAGTGAAACTAAGAAAATTATCATGACATTAAACAAAGGAAACCATAACCATGAAACCAAAAATGAAAAAGATATTTTTGAGGTGACTGAATGAACTTGGCAATGAGTAGTAAGGAAGGTGAAACAAAGAAACCAGACGAACAGCAGAGACTTAAAGTACAGTTGTTGTGTTTAGGTTGCTGATTTAGTGTGAGACAGTATGACCGGAAGCAAAATCGATCTCTGGTATCTCTGGTACATAGACATATACCAATGTCTATTATTTTTAGCGTTATCGCTAGCGTCTGACGCGGCCTATTAGCATGCTCTTCATTAGGCTCTTCATGCATGACAAACATGGTTTTTCAACTTTGGGCGATAGCGAGCAACGACAATATTTAGTCCAGCTAAATGTATACGGCGCAATGCCTTGTAGTGTCTCTGGGTTAGATACAAATGACAACAACGATTTTATGGATAAAACTACGCGGCCAGAGGTTTTCACCTTTCGACGGGAGACTCGAGAGCATCCGAGTTATTTGCGTTAGAGGCTGTTGCTCGACACTCAACGAGGAAATGCAGCATCTGTTTGGAAGCATTGTTGAGCTGGGCTAAATCTTGGGCTAGACAACCCGTGATCACACGTTCACGCGCAGGCATTTGCTCACTCCAAAGTGCTTATATACAACTGCTGAGCCTACTTGCCCCTATGTAGTTGGACACATGGCTCCACACATCCATTATCATTGACTTAGGAAATATTATTTTATTTGAAGATGTTCATATTTGTGTATTACGAAATGCCTACACATCAGAGAATTACTTACTTAGTCTGTGCACGCCTCGGAAATCAAGTCGTCCTTTTTGCCCAACCGACAGCAAGAATGACTGCGTTTTCAAGAAACCGACGACAACAATAAAAACAAACATTAGTGACAAAGTCGCTTACGTTTTGATGAGAGAAAAATCTTCTACGCAGATCGGGATCACTGTAAGCTTTGCTAACTGCTGTAGGCTCTATTACGATAGGACTGCAGAATACCTACAAGAACCCAGATATATGATTAGCCCACTAGATACTTCATTACATTTTCTCAATCGTATGTCCCATAATTACGAAAGACGTACAAAAAGCTCAAGTTAGAAAATGCTCTACAAACCGATCTTCAAATGCGTCGAGACGTCGATGCATTGGCTCAGCTACAGCGAGCCAATATTGTCCACCGTGTTTGAAAAATGTGTACAGTGCAAGAAGCCGTCTCAGATCGGGACCCTGTTGGATGACCAGTCGGTAAGGATCGCGGTCGGACTTCGTTTAGGAACAGATCTTGTGTACACCCATGCCTGTGTCTGCGGAGACGTCGTCCAGCCAGATGGACGCCACGGGCTGTCCTGTATTGTCAGCGCAGGTAGACGAGCAAGACACCAAGCCTTGAACGAAACCTTTAGCAGAGCTCTACGATCCAGTGGTCTACCGTGCGTCCTGGAGCCCGTCGGACTAGACAGAGAGGGCGGAAAGAGACCTGACGGTCTGACCTTAACTCCGTTCGAGCGCGGATGCATGCTGGTTTGGGACGCGAGAGTTACTGACTCATTAGCCCCTTCAATGGTCAGTGCTGGCGCGGCTCGGGCTGGTCATGCATCGGCTCTCGCCGAGGCAGGCAAGGTTAGAAAGTACCAGAACATCGGTTACCCGTACGAGTTTCACCCACTTGCCTTCGAGACCCTTGGCGGGCCGGGTCCGTCTACTCGCAGTTTGCTACAGAAGGTCGGGAAGCGGCTAATTCTAGCCAGCGGAGATAAGCGAGCAAGTGATTTCCTCAGACAGCGTCTGTCGCTGGATGTGCAACGGGGCAATGCGGCCTCGGTTCGAGGAACCCTCCAGAAATGGCTGGTCTCTACACTGGACCCCCCGTAATGGTGCACACGTTCGCAGGGACCCAAATGTCATGGTCCGACCGTGAATGATTTGAAATTGAATAAATATATACATGTGTATATTAATTCACTGGACGTAAGCCGTCTCTTGCACAACGTCGTCGCGAAGACAGGCAGATGAACCACACATTTGCCTGGTGCATGTTCGAATAAATATATCGAAATTATCCCCTGTTACTACTGCACGTACCCAAGAAAGTGGAAGTCTTAGTCTAACATAGTCGCTACCTTAGCTATCAGGCCTGTTTGAGATTTCCAACTCCTCTACCCATGTTCGCAATAAAGGAACCTATTGTTGCAAGTTGGCCCTCAGAATGGCGGCCCAGCTTTCGTTGTTGTTGTTGTTATCGGTCCTCAATTGTTGTGAGTGTGTCGGATCATAAGGGTAGGGTCTTTCCGGTCGAGGGCCCAATACGGCCAATGCTCCAAGCTGCTTTTCCCACTGGTGATTTCGAATTAGCCTGGAGTCGTGTCAACGCCATGCTTTATTTTAGCAGCGGCTTGCCGTCTTGTTTCTTTGCACTATTAGTTTTCGTAGTAGAAATGACTACTTTCTTTGCATATGTTTGCCTTTGGGCTCCCTTAACAACCTCTCCGTTCGGAGCCCTTTAAGTGCTTCTTTTTTCTTCAGTGATGAAATTGCCACTCTAAGATATCTTTTATCGTATGAAACGCAGATCAAGTGAGCAAAGACCATGGGTTCATTTTGCTTTGAGAGCATCGATAGCTGTTGCATCGACTGCTCTCTCTCGCTCTCCTTTCTTTCTCAACCTCTGGTCTCTTACAGTTCTTTTTGCACTGAGCGGATGCATTGTGCATCGTTTTCGTCGACACTCGGGCAGTATCCGTATGCGAGCGAGGCGCTTTATGTGTTACTGTTTTTGCTATGTAAGTCTGGAAAATGTCATGCTCAGCTAAAACCTGCGTCAAGTGGAATGCAAGTCCCCCTGTCGGCACACCTGCCCATGCATTCTATAATCGGATGCCTAATATCCCTGCAGTTGCCGCATTCGACGCTCTCCACGGGATAACGACTCATTACGCTTTTTTTTGGTGAGAGGGAAAAATGCTTATACGCACACCCAGAGCGGGTAGTGTGGGACTCGATGCCGATGTTGTTGGCATAATACCCACTACAAACCTCTCACCTAAATGGCCTCAGGAAGAGGCGAGGAGCTGGAACCATTCTTTAATACTACTTCAACCCCTAACTCATTACGCTTGCCACCTGCAGAAAGTACCTCCATGGCCTTCCTTCCTGCAGCCGCAGGCAATCTCAAGTCGGAGTCCTCTCTCGTCCGTTCCGAGGTCTCCGGCGGGTCGTTCCGGCGTGGACAAATGCGGCTTCTGTGCTGGCTACTCTGTAGCCCTGTGCTGTTCATAGTGGCAAAAAGTCGTTAGGCCATCCGTAGCAGTTTTCGGTTCTGCACAGATATCATGACCGCGCAGGGGCTGGTGCTCGAATGCAGCGCAATTCATTTCATACCCGCCACGAGGAGTCATCAATGTTTATCTGTTTTGAGCCGACCACATTGTACCTTATTCCAGCAGTTTTGTAGGCTACGATTATTCGTTCGTAGGCAGCGATTCGGAAGAATGTGTCTGAGTCCGCAATCGAGTAATGCCTGCAGGTATTTAGCCGTGTTGTCTTAACCATCCTGATTGCCGATGTGTCCATTAATTCAGTCCCAATTATTATAGAAAACTCTCTAGTAGTTGAATTAGCGTATACTCTTTAGAGTGCGTCCAAACTTACCGGGTTTGACAACATCAGTAACACCTATATCTGCAAAAGGTAACACATCTAACTTGCAGATTCTGTAACACGCCAACTCCAACCAGTCTGATCAAAGTTATCGATCCGAAACATCGGAGTCTCGTACTGGAGAGTAGGAGAAGAGTACCGATCAAAATGCCGGTCGCCGTCAAGCAGACAAAGTCTCAAACTGGCTCAAATTCAAATGCGACTTTAGAGAATATTATCTCGAAACTCTGGAATCTAGAATTCAAATAAATATACAAATCACATTCTAAACAGGTGAAAATGACAAATATAAATTATACATTGAAATCGTATAAAGGGGAGGACTCCGAATAAGCTATGTGCTTAATGGAACTTGAAGTTAACATGTGCAACACTTTTATAAGAATGTCAATACACAAATAAACAACAAATTTACACACAATTCTAAGATCCAGAAATCATGTCTATTCCAGCGACACTGAGCACTCTCTCTTTCTCTCTCTCGCGTTTTTCAAAGCGTCGAACGAGACGTCATCCTTTGCCTCAGCGCGCAGAGTTGACTGATGATCTCTGCCTACGCGGCCGGCTCTAAGCTACCGGGCGAACTGCGGACAGGCGGGTTCCGTTCGAGCCCGGTGGCGTGGTGGGTGGATTCGTCTGCGCCTCGCGACCGGAGGAGACACATAGATACGCGGGTTCGAACGCCACCGTTACACATTTGTATTTATGGGGTCCGTCTATGAAGCAATGCGAAAAGCAGCCCCATGGACGTTAAGTCTTGGCTGAGAGTCAGCCCAGAAAGTATTATCGGTGGGTTCCGTTTCCATTGAAACAGAGAAGACTCTCTAGCTCTGGGTGTGGGAGCGTGTAATATAAAAGAAAAAAAAACAGTTCAGGAAAGGGGAAATTTTTCAGCGTTCCTCATGTAACTCGATGTTACGTACACAATTGGTGCACCATAGGGCTTTTCGTGTATTTCTTTCAGGCATTGCCAACTGAACTACGCGCCGGCCGGGTTAAAGACCCGAAATGAGCAAAAAAGAGCGATTTGCTTATTTCCTGCAACCAAACAGTCACCCGAAAGAAACTAGATTACCGATGCGACATTCCACTGCGAGAAGCATCGCAATCCGGTTTGCTGGCTTACAGTGACTTCGGCTAAATGATGACTACAGTTTTTTCATTCTCTCTCTCTCTCCCCCAAACAAATTCTGCTTCGCGCTTTCGGACCTTCTCCTGTATTTAAGTTTTAACCACACTTGGGCCATTAATGTACATATTGTACACTGACTCTATGAAACACATAGTACCTCAAAATGTGCAGCTAAAGATATATGCTGACGATGCTAAAATGTATACACCTGTAGATAATGTAAATAATATCGTCTCTTTCCAAGAAACGCTAGGAAATTTACAGAATGGTGCAAAGGACTCGATCTTCAAGTATAGAGGAATAAGTGTGCTGTCCTTCACTTTGACCACAACAATCCTGCACATATATATACACTGGACACTAAGAAGTTAACTGCAAAAAGATATTAAAGACCTAGGTGTAATAACGACATCAAATTTTAACTTTTATAACTTTTATGCTCCGCACATTCTAGAAGTAGCAACGTCGGCTACGAGGAGAATGGACTGGATTCTGCGTTTTTTTGTGATCAAACAACCCTCTTTGTACGTAAAACTATACAAACAATATGTTCTCCCGATCTTGGTATATGCCTCATCTGTGTGGAATCTAAGTTATTCTCGTGATGAAAAGATACTGGCCGGTTGTCATGAAAAGTTTGTTAAACGTGTTACCTACCGCTGTAACATTAGCCAAAACGATGTTGAATGTGGCAATATTGTTAAAATATTATACGCACGTTTACCCGCATATATACGAACGGGCCTAGCAAGCAGTGAGGCTTTTTTGAGATAAATACTACAAACACTCGCTCGAGAATCAATATCCAAGCCAAAATGATAGCCAGGAAAGCGATCGTTAACAGAATGTTTGCATGGCGCTTAGTACGTAAGGTTAACCATGTACAACACGATATCTATGCCGCCTGAAGACCGACTTGCAAGAACCTTTTTTCTGTGATATAAATAAAGCCCCCCAGCTAAAGGGTGTGTGAATATATATAAACGTGTTTGTTAATGCTCAATTCTGTCTGTAAAAACCTCCGGAAAGCGGCCCTTCTTAAGTTTTGCTCCAGGCTTCACAGGTCTTCGGCTAATAGAACTATGAGTGCACTCGTCGTCCAGATGCGGTGAATCTGTTGCAGCCAGACATTGGTCGACCTGTACTGCCAGCGTCTTCATAAGGTCTGCCCCTTGAGATCTTGGGTGGGTCCGAGTAGTGGAACAAGATAGCAAGGGCGCGGTGGAGAAGAATGAGCGTGTACGGCTGCAAAACACGTGCTTTTCCACATAAATAAGCAGATTAATCCAGAAACGCCGGCCTCCGATGGGAACCATTCAGCACTAGAAAATCGTTGATAAGCGTAGGCGTACGCGGAGGACCGAAGGTATCGCACTGCGCGACACTACTTGTCTGCATAGACAAGAGCTCAACTTTGGTATTTAGTCCACCATTCATTAAGGGTTATATATATTTTTCGGGCTAAACCCCAGCCAAGATTTAGCGTGCCCTGTCCCCGTCCGGGACCGCTTTTTACATCGCTTCATAGACGTAACATACAATCCATAACATACAAATGTGCAACGGTGGGGCTCGAACCCGCGCGCCTATGTTTCTCCTCTGGTCGCGAGGCACAGGCGAATGCACCATGCCACCGGGCTCGACATTTCAGTAAGGGTTGGACCTTATAAAGCCAACACGATTACGTGTTGCATAGAGATTGGCAATAAAAAAACCTCTCCAACGAAACTGTTTCGATCCACTTGACCTTACTCTAAATTGTGAACATTAGTGCAAAATGCAATCGGTTAGAGTGCGCGGTCGTGTTTCTGTCGGATCCCATAAAACCGGCTGCTTTGTGAGGAGTCTTGGCTTCGGCTTTTGTCGTAATCATGGCATCAGAACGTGTGTGCGCAATTAGTAGATAATGTGTATTGCGTGTCGTACTAACGATGACCTGCCATGTTGATCGATCGAAAAAGGCAGAGTTGCGGCAATCATCAACTCACGTCCACCGCCAGAAAACCTGCACCCGCAAAGTGCCCGAACTGCTAATTTACGAGCGGGATCCGAGAACTTTATCCAGAGTTGCGGCCTCCGAGTTCATTGCATGTCCTCAACAAAACTCTCAAAATGCATGCACAACTTTTCAACACCATGGTTGCACCCCTCTCAGCTGAACCCTCGCATGAAGAGGAAGAAAAAGAAGACGAAGGCGAAGAAGATGACGGCGACATGGATGAAGGCAATGAAGAAGATAGCATATCAGGAAACAACCACCGCCAACATGAGGCGCATTGATACTTCTCGACTCACGAAATGCGTGCCAACCAATGCGCAAACCGAACGTCAAGCTGGAGCGACGTCAGTTAAGTGTCACATCATTCTGCTGGTGAAGTTAGCTAACTAAACGATCTGTATCTCGTTGTGCCACAGTGCTGCTGGCACAGGCAAGCAGCATGTGCAATGACGGCCGCCGCAACACGTATCACGCCGTGACCGAAGTATTTGTTCGATTGTACTGTTGTCCCCGTACGCTGTCACAACACGCATTCTCCAGCGTATCTTTCTTTATTCGTACACCCATTGCCGCTGGAGCGACAACGCGACACGATATGTAACAACAACAACAACAATATGCCATTGGGACATGCCGTAACAAGCAGCAGCACATGCAGCGATGTCTTCTGTGTGTTGGCGGCAACCATCTTTGTCTATGGCGTAAAACAGCGACATCAACACCGACTGACATCCTCCTGACTCACAAACCCACTATATCCGGATTCGGGAATGGAAGGTTTGGGAATGCAGAATGCACATGCATCACTAGCGTGACTAGTGTGGGGCTCACAAAGCCGCTAACCCAGATTCTTTCCCACCCTCCTGGGCTTCGTAATGGGAGGGTGGGGAGGAATTCGGGTTTTGTGGGTTTGTGAGCCCCACACTAGTCACGTAGGCTGCTAATGACGCATGTGCATTTTGCATTCCCAAAACGTTTCAGAAAAACAGAACGGCGATAAGCGAAGGCATTCGAAGAACAATCGAAGAGACTAAAGACGAAACGAACGAATGACAAATATGATAATTAAAGATGAACAAACAAATTCGAAATGCTCCTGAATAGCAACCGACCGATCGCTCTCAACTTCCTGTTTCACCATTGCAACTACAGAGAGGTTATTTAATGAAGTATTAGGCCCAGTACCGCATAGTGCTGTTCTACAGGATAGTGTATAGAGACCGCACAGTGTATACCAGTAACGCATAGTGTATAGAGATTTGGGCCATTAGGGACTCATTAGCTTGGGGGGGGGGGGGGGGGTAGGTGCGCTTAGTGGGTACGGGACTCAGAGGGATAACATCCATCCGCTGGGGTCGAATTCCACACAGCTGGAGAGACGGGAACTTGGACCCTTCCCTACTCGCAGCAATAGTACGTAACAGTATTTAACCCACATTCTCCTACAAGAAAAAATATACAGAGCTGAGAATTTAGTATTTATTTCAGACTTCGAGAACAGCACCTCTGCTTCACGTGTGCACGCTGCTCACCTAAAAGTGAACAGTGTTATATATACATATTTCTGGCCTCTGCAGGAATCATGGAAAACGACCGGACGGACTGATACTAACGTCCTTTGAGTTGGGTCGCATGCTGGTATGGGATGCCACCGTTACTGACTCATTAGCCCCTTCAATGGTCAGTGCGGGAGCGGAATATGCTGGTCACGCATCTATGTTGACGGAGGCGAATAAGTGCAGAAAGTATGCCAGTATTACCTACCCCCCACGATTTTCGCCCGCTAGCATTTGATACACTGGGGGACCCGGCCCGAAGACGCACAAGCTCATTCAACGTGTCGGCAAGGCGCTTAACCGTTCGACAGGGGACACTAGAGCTGTCGAGTACCACCTGCACCAGAGACTATAGCTGGACATTCAGCGGGGTAACGCCGCCTCTCTGCGCGGAACTCTGCTAGACTGGACACGCCCGAACCTGGAGGATATGTTACATTTTCACTTATTTTAGCCGCTGTACACGTTCATAAGGCAAATATGTAAACATGTGATAACATATTTCAACCAAAACGTACGACATACGTCTTCTGTCGTGTCGTTGATGTGTGTTCGAGTATAGGTTATCCTAAGATGTTTAATAGAGCCATTTTTCAATAGAAATGTGAGATGTTAAATAGAGCCAAATTTAAGGAATGCGTCAGATATATAGTTCGGTAAATAGGTTTTAATATGTTCATGAGTGGATCACGAGTGGTTCCTCAAAACTTTTTCCAATATGTAGAACCAAAAGGTTTGATATTGGGAGACGAGATTGGTTACATGAAGCTGCAGACAAGATGAGAAGTTGTGTGTGTGATTCCTTTGCGTTCATGGTTGATGTCGAATGGGAGAGATGGGGTATGTTGGGGTCAATGCCCATTAACATGCGTTTGATCTCCAGCGGTTCAGCGGTTGTTCCTGGATCTCACCCTGGCAAATGACGCGTCGCTCTCCGCCTTTCAGGGTTGGACGGTACAGATCGAAGAAGAGTCGATGAGAGACCACCGCTAGCTACATCACCTTCATATTGGCCCTCTTTCACCAAATCGCCGCACATGGCAAATGAGGCAACTCTATAAGGAGGCCCTCATTGCCACGTTCGGTGCAAGATTGAAAAGTGCACAAGACACGGGCGCCGACGAGGAGAACTATCCTCTAATATAGAAACGGTTTGTCGTCCGCCTAAGCCGTTGCGATCCCCCTCCGTTCAAGAGGCTCGAAAAACTGCATCAGGGCTAACAGGATCCTGACGCGAACAAGGTCATGGATTGCAAGACGAGGCCTGCGAGGAAAGGATCTGTCCTCCTTCTAACCCAGCGACGGGCGAACGAGTTGCAGAGTAACTACAGGGGCTGCCGACAGACACGGATGGCGCAACGAACTTCACGCAACCTCCCACAGTCTCAAAGTAGTGCCACACATTTCCGAATTTTTAGTTTAAAATTGTTTTTTTGGGTGAAAGTATCACACTAAGTGCTGTTGGTTGCCAGAACCGATAGTGCATTACGTTTCCAAACCTCCCATATAAAAAATGCATTTGACCTAAGTAACAACAGAGATCTCTATTTGTAGAGAGTAGGGCAGAATTGACATTTCTATACATTTATAACGCAAGGACTCCCATGGGTATGTCAATATTACCTGCAAAGCTCTTTTTCTAGGTGGGCATACAATACGCATACAAGTCATTCTGAATATCTCAACTGCGTTGGTCAGAGAACCGTGGACATAGGCGCAGTACATCGCAAACAGACAGCTATGGGAAAAAAAATGTTACAGCTCGTGACGAGGACAACGACGCTCCCTACAACCTTCTCACGAACGCGATCTGTATGAACTTTAAACTATAACCTGGAATCCAACACAACGTATAAGACTTTTGTCTCAATGATCATTCCATGACTGCGATTTCCGCGTTAAAATGCCTTACAGCTAATACTAAAGACACCTCTAGGCGATAAGAATTGGATAACACCGGTTTTCAACCAATTCATGGACAAGACATTAGCTCTAAACCAGCTGACATTGATTGTTGATAAATATATTGAACAGCAGCGGGCCGCCGATGCTCCCTTGTGCTACTCCAACTGATATGTTCTCGACATCTGAAAATATCTGCCAAAATGTGTACTATTTGTTGTATTTCTGGCGTAAAAGTACGTATCCATGATTGGACACGCTCGTCAGCACCATGGAGTCAGAGTTTAGTAGTTAAATTATGTTTTTGTTATTTATGAGTTATGTTATATTTACTTAATGAGGACATGTAATGTAATGTAATTGACACCACCCATTGGTATTGTTAATTACATTACATTATATGTCCTCATTAAGTTTCGGAAACGGCATTCTTTTCCGTTAATCTTGCACATATATAGAATATGCAATATATTTATCTCCGGAAAATGTCAGCGACCTAACGCCCAGATAGCTGGCGTTGACCGACATGTTTCATGATGATATTTGGTGCAGATGAGACCGCAAAATGTGCAGCGACCTTCATCGGAAGGGTTATGGAACCTAGTGCGATGGCACAGTTTGTGGTGGAACCCATGGACGGAAGAGCGGGTGAGAACGTGACGCTGCCCGAAGAGCGTTTTTATCCATGTCTATCTAGTCTAACATTGCCGCTGTTTTGTAGAACGCTTTATGCACTTCTGTCATCTTCTGCTCAAAGTGCCTACGGAACTCTCGCAGTGACGCAGTAGTCGGAAGTTGAAAGCGGTTTACCAGATCCTCGATGAACGGCGTTGCCTTTACCGTGCCCCGAAAGCACTAAGCTGCTGAGCGGATAGGCGTTCTCAGATTAGAGTGATACCGTATGATGCCACCGAGGCCAGGTTGAACAGTGTTCGAGCTGTCATTACTGAGAACTTCTGTGCAGCCGAGATTGAGGTCATGGCGACGATGCTGCCATTAACTCCCTGAGATAGGTGGGCCAAGAAAGATCTGCCGCTTGGCGTTAGCTTAACACCCAGATAAGTAAACTTCGAGACAAATTCTACAGAAGCACTACCCAAGCTAAACGGCGCTATCAAAATGCCTTCCTCAATCAACAAAGCAACTGTTTTCTTCTTTTCAAGACTTTGACGGACGTAGTCTACAAAGCTCATTGCAGGGAGGTGCTGGAATTTTTTTGGGCGAAATCCGAACTGGCGACAATTGAGTATATTGTGCTGTCAGCTGGACCCTAAGTTGTTCGAATATACATTTTCAAATATTTTTGAGATTGGAGCCCGTAAGTGCACTGTGCTAACAGGGCGTTAGTTTTCTGTTGCGGGTCTCAAATCACTAGGTCCGAAATGCGAGATGACGCGATATATTGGATCCATAAGTCCGTTCGGAAAGTTGCATGCGCCGTACTGCGGAGCACCGGGGGAGGATGAAAACTGTTGAGATAGGATTGTTTGTTTATTTGGCGGTAAGAGCACCCCTGCATTGTAATATACCGTGGAATTCGTTCGAATATCTAACTCACGCGAACTGTCAAGCTCGAGTGAAAATGGCAGACTTAAATATGCATTTTCGTCATTTAATGTTATTTTATTTTCAGGAAGGAAAGAATGCAACCCAAATCGTAACTAAGATATGTAAAGTGTGTGGCGGAGAGGCAGTAACAGATAGGGCAGTTCAAAAGTGGTTTGTCCGATTCAGGAACGGCTACTTCGACGTTGACAACCAAGACCGGCCCGGACGGCCTTTGATAGTGAACAGGGCCGCATTAACAACAGTCGTCGAACGAAACCCAGCCCTCTCGCTGCGCGAGATCGTAGCCAATATCGACGTACCATACAGATCCGTCATCAACACAGACCATCGATCAAAGGCATCTCAATGCCGAGGGATTCGTCAGTTGGATGCATGGGTACCGCACTCACTCAGCAATCGCCAACTGGACAACCGTGTGCTAGTTTGCGATCAGCTCCTAAGGAAGAAGGAGGATCGCCCCTTTCTCTGTACCATAGTAACAGGGGATGAGAAGTGGCTACTCTAGAGGAAGTTGTCTGCAGAAGGGCGTGGCTTAACGAAGGGGTGAGCCCCACGCATCTGCCAAGCCCGGGCCCCATACTAAGCAAGTGATGTTAAGTGTTTCGTGAGATGCGAAAGTGTGGTCATTTTTGAGCTGTTGCAACCAAACGAAACATGATAGAAAAAGTGTCAACAACTGGACAATTTGAAAAGGGCAATTAACCAGAAGTAGCTGCAATTGGCGAACAGACGAGGAGTGACTTTCTACTACGACAACGCAAGACCGCACACATCTTTGCTCACCACCAATAAGTTAATTGAATTTGGATGGGATATTTTGCCACATCCTGCGTATAGTCCCGAGCTTGCTCCATCGGATTATCATCAGCTGCAATCCTTTTAAAATTCTCTGAATGGCAATAATTCGATTCTTTGAAAGGTGCTAACGCGTATTTAGACCATTACTTCGGAAGCTAGGAGGCCACCTTCTCGAGCAATGGAATCATGAGCTTACCTGAACGTTGGGCTAAAGTAGTTAAACAAAATGGGCAATATAGCATTCAATAAAAGCTTTCCGTTATAACGATATGTGTCTTCAAAAATGTGTGAGAAATCCGAACGGAATTATGGATTAACCTAATAGTTTAAGCGCATTGGCGTACTTACAGGTCGCAATTGACAAATAAATCAGATATGATACCGGGTCAGCATATTCCATTTTGGTTCCATCTTGTATGTTCATTCGTACCAGTTTCCCATTAAAATCGAGTCTACAGTTTTTTTAAAAACAGCGGTTAATTTATTCCTTGACTCCCTAAATAGACTTCGCCTCAATGGTACGAATCGTACAAACATAATAGACTATAGATTTATCTAGCGGGAAGTAAATATTGCCATTGCTGAATCATATCCTGGCACTGTGTGAGTCGGTCTAAATTTACGCGAGATTAAAAAAAGCGCTTACAAACGTCTGCAACAAAGTTTTACCCGAATGCAAAAGTATCCCCTGCAACAAACAATTTCACGTAGCGCGATTACTTAACAAAGGCGCATGCGATTATTTCAGTCAGTACTGTTATTCCGCTAAAATTGATCTAGCCTGAATTACTGAGACGTATGCTAGCAATGTGAATATTTCAACTACGGAAATGTCGATGGGCCAACTCCCGCAAATAAACAAAATATTATAAATCTCGTAATCATAAACGCCAAAGTCTCAATACCGGATGTAATACCCTGCCCACCACCCGTCAGTTATGATCACATGGCAATTAAGTTTAATCCGACTATACAAAAATATGGTCCTCGCAGAACAAATATACTGAATTATATAAAAGCTGATTTCGAAGCCATGTCTTCTCTTATCTAGTTCTAACTGACTGGCCATTGTTCTATAATGATCCATTTAAGGTATGTCATGACTGGGTTTTAGCGCGCTATAGAAAGAAGGCTATGCACGCTGTATACTGTACTTTAACCTCTCGCGCGGTTTTGACAGAGTTGACTCCCAGCTCCCAACTGGATAAAAGTATTTTAGTCGGTATTCGTCCTCGAGCAATCAAATGGTGTAGGGCACGTGGAGAACAATTCGGGTAAAGGGTGAGGAGTTGCTACAGAGCGGAGGGCGGTGCACATAGGCGAGACACATCACCTCACGGCGCGGGTCCCGCAGGGCTCCGTCCTGGGCCCGGTACTGTGAAACCTGAGTTACGACGAGGTCCTGCAGATCCCGAAGATGCCGAATGGTGTCGGGACCATAGCCTACGCCGGTAATCTCGCGGTAATGGTCTCGGCTGCCCGAGAGGATTCCCTGGAGGCTGCAGCAAACCTGGCTCCCAAAAATATGAATGAGTGAATGAAGGTTAACCACTTCCAGCTTACTCCACAAAGGACCGAGGCATTGTATTTGACAGGCCGCAAGCGCACCTGGGGGATCCGGCTGGAGGTTGCCGGCTACCAGATCACGGTGCAGAAAACTGCCGGGTATTTATGATGTACCTTGATACTGGACCCTTGGTTGGGGAAGGAAGGGGGGGGGGGGGGGCACATACAGCACATAACCAGGGAAGTTGCCCAGGTGTCTCAGAACTTATCTCGTATCCTCCCACGCGAGGGAGGCGGGGGCAAATCTTGGCGCCGCCTTCTGGCGTCAGTCGCTGAATCTACGACACTGCAGCGTCGGTGTGGGCGCGCATGGCGTTGCGTACAAATCGCAACCGCAGTGCCCTGCAGGCCGCCCGGAAGACCATGGCAATGCGCGTCTGCAGGGGATACAGAACGGTTAGTACGGACGTTCTATTGGTGCTCGCACATCAGCTACCATGAGATATACTGGCGATTCAGCGTAGCAAAGAACGCCTCGACGGGGGCGTCGCTTTACCACCGGCGAGAGTGAAGACTCTACATGATTGGGCTGTCGCTTGGGTTCACCTCCCATCCGGAGACAGACGCGGCCGATAGACCCGGCGTTAATTCCAGATCTCAACATCTGGTACAAAAGCCCTGTTCAGGGCCCTTTAACCTACTACGTGACACAAATCCTGACTGAGCATGGCCAGTATCAGGTGTATATGTGCAGAATCGGTAAACCCTCAACAGATACCAGTGTACTCTGCACTTCCGGAGAGCCGGATGACGTGGATTACACAGTGGCCAAGTGTTCGGCACTGAGCCATTTCCGCACTGGTACGAACTACGCAGGGGCTGGTGAGAAGACACTCTCTATTGTCACCAGAATGATGTCCAGCCAGTCTGACTGGAATGAGAGACTCAAGTACTTGGATGCTCTGATGCGGGAAAAGACGCACCTGGAGAAGGTCCCACGAGCGCAGCTGACTCACGCGGTGCCATCTCCCTCCGGTTCAGTGCATAGAGGCCCAGGACGCGGTTGAGTACGAGAATCTCCGTGTCTCCGGCAAGGCTCCTGTATAGCCTCTCTTATGTACACCATATTCGCTAGAGACCTAAGCCGTGCTCTCAGCGGCCTCGATGTCACATACAAGGTGTACGCGGGCTATCTTAAAGTGTACACTGAAATACACCGTAGCGATTATAGGACAGTGCGGCAGAAATCTATCAATTGTATATATTATTTGTTCCGAACGAATCGCATAGAGGTCCGAAAAACCACTTCAGATAGCACTAGGTACTATTGTAATGGAAATGTTATAAACCAAGTCGTAGTGTAAAAATATTTGGGCATATATTCCGATCGGCCAATAAAGTTTCGTTAGCACATTATTGAATGCGCTATGACAGCGTCTCGGATGTGCAATTTTTTGACTTAAGGGCGTTTTCCTACAGGATCATAAGACGTAGTTACTATTGAACAAATTATACATTTGTTCATACAAACTATACGTTGTATCATAATGAACTTACTGCGCGCATGTTTGAACGCTATAACATAAGCAAGACGTGGATCCACCTCAACGCGTATAAGATACATTTATGAAGTGTATATTATGGCGTTGTTATATTGCTCGAACCGAACTTGTATTTCCAAATATCGAGAAATACCCGTTGCGAGTTGACTTTTGTATTTTTAAGCAAATTGTTAGAGAACTTGTTGTTTGTAAACAAATTTTCAAATAGGTTGTTGTTTTTTAAGCAAATTGTTAAATATTTTTTTAGCAATGTGTTAAAGAAGTTGTTGTTTTAAGCAAATTGTCGATTTTCAGAGTATTTCACTGCAAGGCCGAATAACCTGCGAAGTGGAGTGTCTATCCAAGCTTTCGGAATAGCGTTGATATTGTCAATGATGTTGTTAATAACATTTTGTCAAGAAAAACAATTTTGCTTTGTATTGGAAAGGTTTGTATTATTGTATTGTTAATTCGTATTTTAAGTTTTAAATAGCATAGACATTTTAGCTTTGGCCGAGACTCTTTGACATATCCGGCTCGTAGCGCTGTACAATAGTAGTATACGTACGGCCTCGTAGGGGGGCGAACCACTTGCTCAGCGACGAACAGGTAACGAGTCACCTGACCGGTCTTCTATATAACCGCGAGACGGTACGCCTGGCTCCAATGATTGAGCACCCGCAAACATTGGAGCAGGATACTATGAATCTGCCCTTTGAGGTAGAAGAAGTAAGTCAGGTTCTGCACTCTCTTCCGAGAGGAAAGAGTGCGGGGCCAGACCAATTGTACTTTGAGCACTGGGTGGAGTCTGAGCCGCTTTTGGCAAACCATCTTTGTGATTTTTTCAACGAGATCATGAAGAGGGGACAAATGCCAGGAGCCTGGCATATCGCTAGGCTTTCTCTTTTATTTAAGGGCAAGCATGGTGATGACAGACGAGACCCAAACTTATACCGCGGTATAGCGTCTGAAAGGACGCTGAAGAAGATCTTCTGCAAATTGGTTATGAAACGGATCGAGTACGTTGTCGACCAGACCCTTCCACCGGAGCAATTCGGCTTTCGAAGAGGACGAGAAACGCGTGATGCAATCCATGTTCTTCAGTCAGAGATAGATCGATCTGTGGCAAAGCCCAGCGGCCATTTGTATGCAGTCTTTATAGACTGCGTCAAGGCTTTCGACAAAGCACCTCGAGATCTCTTGGTGAAGTCATTCCAATACGCAGGGGTTGTGGCTCTCTTCTGTAATTTCCAGTTTCTTTGATGAGGACATCTTACTGGAACAAGGTGAGCAGGAAGTGTTGCAGGTAAGGCAAAATGTGGGAACCCCGTAAGGCGACCCATTGAGCTGCGTCTCCTTCACTTTTCTGCTTGCCGATTTTATCGATTATATTCGACAAGAGCTCCAGAAGGCCACAGTTGTGATGTACGCAGATGACATAGTGGTCGCTCATCACGACCTGGGTGCCATCAAGAGCATCACTTCTTTGGCGGAGGTGTTCCTTGTCTCAAGAGGGCTGGAAATAAACGCCATGAAGACCAAGGCTATAAAATTCAGAAAAGGAGGTCGATTGGCTGCTAAAGACGTTATACGTTGCGGCGGCCAATCCTTGGAATTCGTTAACTCTTTCCGGTATCTGGGGCTTCGGCTTCATTATACTGGGACGACCTTCACTGCTCACATCGTCGAGACAGCGCGCACAGCCCTAATTTCTCTTTATGGACAGATAGGCGATGTCCGGCGATTGTCCGTCCCGACGGCAGTGGCGCTTTTCTACCTTAAAATTGTTCCGGCGCTGATGTATGGCCTTGGTGTTTTACAATGTACATGAAGCGAGTACTTTGCCTGTCAATGCGGGCAAGGAGCCGTTTTGTGTACCTAATGTCAGGCTGTGCACCAGTTGTTGAGATAATTTGATTGAGGTTGAAGATGCCGCGTACAGTACCATTCGAGAGCTTTATCTCGGAATGGGAAAATAAAGTTAAACAAGTCCGACGAGAGGTCGGAGACCTGGATATTTTCAGGGCCTCTCACCTCTGGTCTGGTCTTGCATGTGACAATCGCCACGTCTATACCAGATACATAGTTCATGGCTATCATCGCTTGGTTTGTTCGAATATGAGCTTCCACGAAGAGTACACCGAGTGCGTCCGTCGACTGTGCTCTCAGGTGTGTACAAAGTTTCATGCGTCTGCCTGCCTGGCCCTTGCAAAGAGATACCTGCACTGCCTCTTTTGAATAACATGCCGCGAGCAGCTGACTGTTTAATTGTATAATCTATATAATTGTTTATGTTATATGCATACTCAATATGAGTGAAATAAATACGATGAAGATAATAGTAGTATACGAGAGGAGGTAGGTTTTTAGTGGGTAGCCCCAGATCACCGGGGAGTTCCTGGCTAACCCTGATTGCTAGCCCCCGTTGGGCTGAATTTAGTCTTTCAGTGATTTTCCGCCTACATACGCTGCGTATAAGGCTGATATTTTGGTAATTGAAAAAAGAAGCCTTCCGTTCTCATCCGACTCCAATCCTTGGCATAATGACCGCCAGCATAAGACCGCCCGTTGCGCCTCTGCCGCGACGTGTTCCGTTTAGGTTAAGCCTGTGTCAAGAATTACCCCGAGGTACTTTTTCAACTTCTTTCTGATGGCCCGGGATTACAAGAATAACAACCTATATACTAGATGGAAACAGGCTCATCCTACGTCTGCATCATCCGGGAACTCCACTCCGATTTCTTCTGCTCAGCCAGCTTTACGTCCTCGTGTGGGTCTTTTGAAGCCTAATACACACCTTTCGTGCCTCGGCAATCCAACCGGAATTGGATTGGTGGCGACGCCTCAATTGGCTTAAGCGGCTCGCCTTGTCGCATGTCAAAATAAGTGCAGCAGCGACCTATTGCTTGTTTACCTGGCTACAGCCTTCGTTTGACTCGGTCTCCAGGATGTCCAAGTCGAATTTACGTATCTACCAGCGCTAACTCGTGGATGTTGCGGGTGATTCGGGTATTTGGAGCTTAAAAAGACATACTATCATTCCTGGTCTCATCTTTATCCGCAACGGTTCATTCTCTTATCATATAAAATTCCGCGTCGTTAAAAGTCTGTCCATAAAAGCTGCCTAGTTTCCTTTGGAGAAAAATATGATTTTTTACAAATTAATAGTCTTTCTAGAAAAGGCTTTCCACTAACCAGTCTTTCCTTAATTAAGTACTAATAACATTTTTTGACTTAGTTATTTTAAGCCAATTTGCAAATCAATCCCTACATTTTTTTCGAGTTTTCCAACCGTCCTATGTGGTAACATGGCCACTGACTCCCAGCGGCTATGCTATGGTATGGCTCATCATCTATTCTCAATGAGCATCTTTCAAAGAAAATTCGATCAACAAATAAACAACAGAGATTAAGCCGGCGACACCCTGGTAGATGATAACCATGGCTAGCGCATTATTAGTGCTTGACTACGTTGTTGTATATATATATATATGTCGATTTCTTTATTCAAGCAATGTAATCAATTGTTCACGGTCGGGTACTTGCGAACGTGTGCATCCTTACGGGGGGTCCAGTGTAGGGACCAGCCATTTCTAGAGAGTGCGCCAAGCCGAGGTCGGAAATCGCCCGCTCGTTTATCTCCGCTGGCTCGAATCAGCCGCTGCCCGACCTTCTGTAGCAAACTGCAAGTGGACGGACTCGGCCCGCCAAGGGTCTCGAAGGCAAGTGGGCAAAACCCGTACGGGTACCCGATGTTCTGGTACTTTCTAACCTTGCCTGCAGGTTTACCTCTCCAGAGAGCCTCGTGCATACCTCCATTTTTTGTCGCCGTCGGCCTTTTTGCGACAGATTTGTAAAGCTCTCAAGTGGGGTTTGGAGATGTTGAGTGAGACGAAAGTTAAAACTCTACTGCCTGGCGATCTGACTTCACCGGGGCGAGATTGGTAGAAACGTGACATACAAAGTTTTACCGGTTCGTAAGTACAAATTTCAAAA
Organism: Dermanyssus gallinae; assembly: GCA_003439945.1. NCBI lineage: Eukaryota > Metazoa > Arthropoda > Arachnida > Mesostigmata > Dermanyssidae > Dermanyssus > Dermanyssus gallinae. Next base: position 19,034 of record QVRM01006527.1, on the reverse strand, counting down.
TATTTTGATTTATAGGTCTTGTCGGCTCTTGGATTAGGTGAGTTAGTGAATTCAGTAAACAGAAGCTTGCGTAGGTTTGTTCCTTTGCTAGTTCGCTCAAGGTAAGTGTACCGCGCGAGCAATCTATCGCCTATAGATATGTATATTATTCTAGCAAATATACGCATCAAACAACCGGAGCGGCACACAGGCAAAACTTATCTACAGGACATGTGGGACCCATCCACTTTGTTTACTAAGTCGACGATGGACCTAGTTGGAAAGAAGCCTAACGCTCAGGCCTGTCTAGAGATAATCTGTTGACTGCAAGAACTTCCACAGATTCCTGAATTAATAGTTAAGTCTTTGCTTCACTCGGATTGAGCTGCTTAAGTCGACCCTCTCGCGGTGTCGGTCGGTGATCGCTTGGACGGTAAAGGATGTTGGGGTTTCGGTGCAAATGCTGTGGCCATTGGACGTAGTAGGTTAGAATTGCTTTGAACCACGGTGGTGGGGACGCTGTGGCCGTTGGACGTGGCCGAGGGACTGATTTGAGTTGCGCCATAATGTTTATACAGCGTGGTGCGTAGCTGAACCGTCACCATATTGGTCAAAGGGGAAAAATCTCGTCACAATAGGCCACCTTGCTGAGGCCTGGATCTAAATTGCATTTTTCTACATTCCCCGGCCTCTCTCTTCATCACTTTCACCTAGATGTTTCCCTTTGCCTCCCCCTTGATCTGTCTCTGTGCTTTAAACCGGCCCTGACAGACTAAACTTTAAAATACATTCTTGAGGATTCGCCCCATTCGTGCTTGCCCTGGCTCCGAAAATAGGTCTAACTCTATGGCCTCTTTTACCCTGTTCTTCTTGAGATCGAAGTCGACTAACACTTAGAATTGCCCCCCCCCCCCTTTATGACAACTCTGCAGATCAGACTATTCCAGTGTTAAGAACGTTCGGAAAGTGTGACACGTCTTTCAGATACTGAACGCAATTAGGTTTTCCATTTCGCTTGATTAGTTGCCGTCCCGTGCGCCTGCGGGCGCACCTCTGGTCCATATCGCTACTGAATCATTAGTTAGAAGAACCTTGTAATGCTGTCACTCTTTCTCTCACTTGCATTTTTTCTAGCTTCCCGACCACGGGAGAGCTTACGATCTCTGGCGATAACTTTTTGCTGGGGTTTCTGTTTTCTAGAACTGTCGCCGCTCGAATTCTAAGCACCGTTTCCAGCTTTCACGTCTTTTGTCGGGTTGCTTTCGGGAAGTAAGACGTCAGAAGGGTCTCCGAGTCTATCACTGACCCTTTAAGTATAATTCAATACGGCGTTCGCCCCCTTTCCATCAGGATACTACGGTGGACGTTCCGAGTTTTCCTATATAGACGCATCGGCTACTTCCCCTTAATCAGGGCGGCCAGTTTTCCATCTGTCTTTGTTGGTTTCGTCCATGTGCTCCTGTGCAGCTACAATGCTTCTCATTCGTCGTTCCTACGGCGCGAATCTCCATCCTACATGCGCCGCAGTTTCGAGAGACACCAGGAATCACTTTATCCGTTGCCACTACTTCCAGCAGCAGTTGCTGTATCGTTTCTTGTCACCGGTTAGAGCCTTTCGTCGATTCAAGAGCTCCGTCAATTTGGGATGGTCGGTCCGTGAAATCTCTTGATCTCCCTGTGAAGCTTCGACGACGCCACCTGCTTTATATAATTTTTGGGTTTAGTATATTCCATGGTCAGACCTCCTCACTTCGCACTTAAAATACGTTTCTAACATGAAATCCCACTTGTAAGCAGCATCCGTCACCCTCCTGATTTTATTTTCACCTTTCTTTTCAGACTTATGTGAAGTGCTCTCACTTCGGGTGGTGCCTTCGCTTAGTTCTTATTTTCGTTTCCATATCGGCATAATTATTTTTTAATCTATTGGAAAAATGCCGATAATTTCTATATACCACGTTAGTTATACTTGGAGCTATAACTTTATCGTTCTTTGCACGCACTTGTATCGTATGTCAGAATGTATTGTAACATTTGCTTAAGTATATTATTTATTTTCCAGGCTAGGGCTCTAAACAAGCACAGTGTAAGTAATAATTGGCTAATTATATATTTAAAAAAGACTAGATTGTTGAATGTTTACATGTAAAAAAAAACGTAGAATCCAGTTAGGTTACTGAAATATTCTAGGGACCACATACTATTTTATGATGATGAATGTTCTTACATTTACATCATGAATATACTTTTATGATACGAGTGCTTGGCCACAAATTGGTTACGTACATCTCCATTTTCATGAATTTTATTTTTATAACTTTGCTATGTTAGCACTTTGGGTTACGTGCATTGTTATGACCTAAGTGAAATATTATGCACTTACACACAGCTTAGCGATTTGTCTAGTTATTTAACGAATTTGTCTTCTACAACACTTGAAGTTATTCGGACAATTGGCCATACCATAATATAATCGCCGTATTGTAGGTTTTATACTGAATCAAGAAAATATTTTTAACTGGTTTATGTGACGAATAAACAGAAGTGCTACCCCAGAATCTTTTCTTGGGGCACCTAAAAATTGCCATTATCTCCTCATAAAGACTCTTTGTCTTGGGCGTAAAAGGGTAATTTTGGAAGTCCCTCATCCACGCGATTAGCATGTCTTTTACACTTCATCCAGATCAACGTTACTGTTTCGTGTTTCAGTTTCAGACATAGACGTAGAGTCAAGGCATATTGCATCGAAGCAGTCCAACTGCTTCGATGGATGAAGTGTAAAAGACATTCTAATCGCGTGGATGAGGGACTTCCAAAATTACCCTTTTACGCCCAAGACAAGCAGTCTTTTTATAATGAGATAATGGCAATTTTAGGGTGCCCCAAGAAAAGGTTTTGGAGTAACACTTCTGTTCTTTCGTCACATAAGCCAGTTAAAAATATATGCGTAAAATTAGCCGATTCTGTTGCGTGTTCAATAAATGGGCGTGCAGCATCTACCATGGTAATACGAAAACTATGATTCATTGTATCGGGCTTATTGGCATTATTGTAAATATAGTTGCCACTACGCGTTCTGTATATATATATATATATATATATATATATATATATATATATATATATATATATATATATATATATATATATATATATATATATATATATATATATATATATGAGAAATAGAAAGAAACCTAACCTTAGCACATGGAACCCCGACGTGCAGAATCGATCGATCATGGAGAGGCTGCGGGTGAGGCGCATCGCACAGACCCGTTGACAGCAATTTCACGCGTCTCTCTCCGTTGACAAAGTTCGTCACCAGGCGCGTGGTCAAGGTCACTGACCTTTACGGCCTAGCATAGAAGATAGGCCCCTTCTTCTATTTATGGAAGCCCTTCAACTTTTGTACATAGCTAAACTAAAATACTTGCGCATTGCTACACCAGCTCAACCGATAGAGAGAACTATTTGGCAAATAATATATATAAGCAAAATATATATATTTATATATATATATATATATATATATAAATTTATATATATATATATATATATATATATATATATATATATATATATATATATATAAATTTATATATATATATATATATATATATATAAAACCAAATCACAAAACGGGCGGTAGTATAGTATATAGAAAAAATACGGTCAAATACGCACTTAGCTAATTATTAAATAAACATATGCTTTATCTATGTTTGAATTAATCATGATCGCTCTTGGAGGGTTTGTCAGCCTTCACGATGCCCATGCCTTTAGTACCGTACTAATATCTCTTGTCAGGAGATTAGCTGAGTAGCTGAGTGGAGCGCGCGCGAGGTTGTTTTCCGCGTCAGGAAGCACCTCAATCAAAGAAAACGTTCATCGCCTGATGCAAGAACGTTGCAATCGTCGGTAAGACCAGCGCGCTCAATAAGGCACCGAGTCTATTTTGACTAGTACAGTACTAAGTTGCGCGAAGAATCCACAATTGGCGCGACCATTGGCAGGCCACCGTCAGCTGGCAGCGATACAGGTGCACCATGCATTCGCGATGTCAAACCCAAACACATTTGGCGATACCGCTTCCAGGCGGCTGCTGTGTAAGCGACGTACCTGTGCCGTAATGCGGAACTGATAGCTCAAGCAGATTAAGCTTTTTGTTTTGGATAAGAGACAAACTGAGAAATGGCTAATTTGTTACAAATCTGCGTCTTGTCCGTTCGCGGATCACTACGTTGCGATACGCAGGAAAGGTGCTATTTATCTCCACAGGCTAGGATGACGCTAAGATCGCCGAGTTCGAGCGTCTGGAGAGTCAGTGTGTGTGTGTGTGGAAAAGAGAAAAATAATATAAGACCACAACTTTAAGTTGATATTTTTATAGAATTTCTACGAGTTTTTAGCTCAAGAAATCCGGTAGACGTTTAGAGTCTGCTTGCAAACAAAGCACATGCGCTGAACAGCTGAATACACGAAAGAATGCCTGCTACAAGCTACGGTATCACGGCTAGGCAACGACCCGCAGGAGAATGCTAAAATCCGAGCTGCATTTCACCCAAAGATACTTCTGCTTGCTGTTATTTTGCAAAAAGTGCATCAAGTGAGCACCGACGACAGGCTAACGGAACTGCCCCCAGTAAATTGAAAAAATAGCTATAAAAACTCTGTATGCAAATAGGTTCCTCTCTTTTATGTCTGATGCTTCTTTGTTTGTTTTTGCTTAAACATATCATAATGCACCAAATGCTTTTTTTGTGTGTACTGTATTTTTTATGCACGGTTTGTATGCATGATACGTATCGAGGTGTCGCCATATTTCTCCACTTAGTCGCCGAGAATACCTAACTATCACGTGAATTCATAAAGAGCAAATGGGCATCTTACGTTTAACCCAATGAAGAATGCAATAGCGTGTTGAACCTAACATATTCAAGATACGTGGGAAGTACTTTCCAGTTATGCTAGCTATACGCCTGTAGCTTTGGTTGAACCAAATGTTCTACATGTAGCGACCATTTTTAAAATGCTATCAGATTCAATCACTTATCAAAATAAGCAGGACGTTGTCCAACAACGCTAAATTGTTAAGACACCCTGCACTGTAGTCAGAGTCGTGATAATACAAATTGAAAAAAAAGTCTCTTTAGTATCAGCGAATACTACAAGGCGTTTACCCACATTTGGCAATATAAAAGGTTTTCTGAAAGGTTGTAACAACCTTTATCTATGTATAGCCACGAGTGGCGGAGAGCCATCTTAAGGATGGCAAGTATCATTCGACCAAAGCCACGTGTATATGTGCAGATGCGGAAGCTTATCCATGTGTGCATAGTTACTGGTGGTTATACATACAGGCGAGAGAGTACGCGTGCGAGAGTATCATATACACACAGCCATTTTCTTTCAGGGTGATTAAGGAAAAATAGACGGTCCAGGATTATTTATGTGGCAATACCCGAAGCTTGGCGCTACAACCTCTATGCCGAGCAGGGATACCGTGGACTAGATGTCACAGATTCTAAGGTAGTTTCCTTAGATTCTGGGTAGTTTTCCGGTATACAAGCCACCGAATTTAAGTTTTATGGAGAGGCTATAGACTCTGACTTCATGGACGACACTTGCACAGTCTCAAAAGCTTGAGAAGGCTTTTCTTACAAACTGAACTCAGACATGTGGTCCGAAAAGCTTTCAGAAGAGCTGGTGTAATATAAACAGCCAACCAAGTGCTTTGGTAGCTACCGGTAAAGCAATGTCTACTGTTGATGTAACCATCTCATTATGTGCATATGCGGTTTCAATTGTGGGCGTCATTGCTTGAGCCATAAAACGATAAAGGTCCAGCAGATGTTTACGCCGCACAAGTTTTAGTATACTAATCACAACCATCATTGCATCTGGATTTCGAAAGCAGCTTCATAGGGCTAGCCATAGAAAAAATACTCGAACCTGTCGGTGCGGTGCAGCGCAATCGAGAAACAACGGCCGTTCTTTCCTGTGGCGTGCAGGAAGAATACCACGCATAATAATAATAATAATAATAATAATAATAATAATAATAATAATAATAATAATAACAGAGCAAGATAATTTCTGTCGTTACGCGAGCAATCTGCCGTTTTTATACATAGAAGGCAAACGGAGACATAGACAAACAGATATGATGCAAACACGCTGTTCTAGTTTAGTTAACCAGTGTGGTAGTATGCGTAGTTCCAAGGCGTATTTGCAGACGATTGGACTTAGAATTTTACGAAGTGCCATGAATGGAGGCAATAAGAGAATGATACAGTCAATTCCCTTAATGGCCCTTTATGTAGAAACTGTAAGTAGCTGGTCCTACACCTTGATAACATTTTGCTCATTGCATCACTTAGAGCCAGTGGCTAAATACACAACACTCTTAAGCGGGCTGGTAACAAAGCTAACCTCGTCTCTATAGTGTAGCCGTAACTAACGTGCGCGCGGTTTACACGCATACTCTGCATATATTGGGCACTCACAGCTTGTATTAAAGTCAGCACATAGTCTGACCATGTTAAGTAGTGGTCCGATTCATAATAACAGCAGTGATTTCATTAACAGCTGATCGAAAAATATTCATTTTTACATAACACCGATTAGCTGTATCTTAAAAAAACCTCCTTGTAAATCAGAAACTAAGCTAAAAGACGTATTTACCAATCTATTTTTAGTTAGCATAAAAGTTATGCTCCTCTGACTGTCTGCGCACTGGGTAATTACTCTTTCATGAAGAAAATATTTGCCAAGAGCTTTCAAATTAATATTTATTAGAATGGGCGCACATAGCTACGCAGCTTAAGCTGTTGTTGGTGTCCCTGCTAAAGTGTGCATACATTTGAGTTTGCTCATATATATATATATATATATATATATATATATATATATATATATATATATATATATATATATATGTATATATGCGTATGTGTGAGTCTCCACCATATGATTCAGTAGATTCTCTAGAGGTCATTGCACCATTTTGCTGGTACTTTGTTTCCTGATTTCCTGATTTGTTTCCTGCTATCTCTAGAGAGAGAGACAGAGCCAGATTCTAAGCCATTCGAGGGACCCTGAACCTGGCGAAGAATTTCGAGCATGTCAAGCAGCCATTCGAGCACAACCTGCGAATCGGTTCAAACTCTATTTCGTTTTTAATATTCGAATACAATCGAACCGAACCAAATCGGCATGCAATTGGCATAATATTGGGTTGAATTTATTACCCCTAGTTCCGCCAAATTTGCGCGCCCAGGTCATGCTTGCTGAGCCAAATGTTCGAAAGACAATTTTTATAAATGCTAATGCTTTACGCACTACGACGGTACGTAATTCATGTGTGGAAACACAAACCCGCTATTTGTGCGCCCATTGTGCCGATAACTGTGCTCGATGGATGTATGTTGTTGCGTCTAGTTGTTCAGCAAATGCATCGCATCACTTTCAGCTGTCACATCGAAACGGCCACCCATTTTATGTTCCATCAATCTATAATTTGTACTCTGTTCTTTTGTAGATCCTGTGATTGCTGATGCTGAGACTTTAACGTTTACCTGCTTTAAACTATATGCCGCAAGTAACTGCATAGGTCTAAATATATATATATATATAATTGTTATATTTATTAAGAATACTGATGGAGCTACTATTGTCTCCTAAGAACGTGTGCACTGGGGATATTACTCTATCTCGTATAAAGTGGGTTGGGACCACTTCAGCAGCAACTGCATATATATATATATATATATATATATATATACGTATATATATAGTAAATATATATATATATATATATATAGTAAATATATATATATATATATATATATACGTATATATATAGTAAATCGAGTCGTTGGCACGAGTTTAGGGCTTTCTGCCTATAGGCTATTGATCGTTTCGCGTTGTCGGCCGACTTCCAGAGACGGCTTCGTGCCACAGCGGGTAGGGTAGCCCGAGTTGAACGCACAGCTGCAGCTGCAGCAGCAGCCGCCGCTGCCGTCGTTGTTAACCATGCCCGTTTCCAGACTCGAATGTGTCTTGTCGAGCTCGTCGTCGTCCCCACCGGGTTCACCACCGTCGTCCACAGCACCGTCAACTGTTGACAGCGCCCTCGGCGGCGGTCTCGGAAAGCTGCTGCGTCTTGGTTGGCGCCACTCCTGGCTGGTCCCTCTACGAGAGAGAGAGAGAGAGCGATAAAGAGGAAGAGGGTGAAGGAGAGCCGGGTGCGTGAACAGATAGGTGGACGAAGGGACACACTGACGTGCGGAAGCACTACAAGCAAACAGACAGGCCGACGGACATACGGACAGACAGACAGACAGCTAGGGAGAAGGGCCTCTCCCCCATGAGCCGAGTGTGGTGGTCTCGCGTTAACCCGTATGGCGGCGGCGGCGGCGGCGGCGCAGCAGCAGCATCAACATCAACAAGAGCGGTAGCGGCGGCGGCGGCGGCAGTGATCTCCTGTGTTTGCCGGGGTGAACGACCTCCAGGGAGGAAGTCTCCGGTCATTCACCTCTAGTCGAGTGTTGTAGCAGCAGCAGCAGCAGCCACAGAGCAAGAGCAATCGCAGAGCATTCGGCAAGCTCCGCGGTAGGCCGGCCGTGGACAACGAAACGAAACGACGGACCACAACGAACACCATATCCAGTACGACAACAACAACAACAACGACGACGACAGCAACAACAACAACAACAACAACAACAATAGCAACAGCAGCAGCAACAACAACAGTAGTAACAGAAGCAGCAGCAGCGACAGCAGCAACAACAATAGCAACCCAACCTCAACAACAACGGCAGCGACGACTACGACGACGGCGGCGACGACGAAGAATTCGCCGACGTGTTTCCTGTCAGCCAGACGTGTTTCCAGCGCGGGCCAAAATTTGTTTCGTGTTTCAGCGGCCGAAATCCAGTGCGTGACGTTTCGTCACGACGGTGACGGTGTTCGTCGTGCTCTTCGGCGCGGCCAACAAACCGACGTTCGAACTCGCGTCTCATCATCGTGTCGTTGTCGTCGTTGTCGTGGTCGTGGTCGTGATGGTGGTGGTCTCTCGTTCGCTAGCGGCTCGTGCACTCTGCATCGATATCTAGACCCTCTGGACTACATAGTCTACTAGCCACCACCTAGCGCTGCTGCTGTTGCTGCTGCTGCTAGTAGTGTTAGCTGTTGCTTGCTACCTTCCTGTGCGACGACCTGTGCTCTATCATCTAGCCAAACACACACAGACAGAGAGACACACTGCTTCTGCGGCTTCTGGAGCTGCAGCTGAAGCTGGTGGTAGCACTTGTGCAGCTTCCGGCCGGCCAGCCAGGCTTGTGGTGGAGTTCTCTGCTGGCTGTGCAGCTTCTCTCGAATAGTGGTAGTAGTCCCGTAGGACACCGTAGGACAATGTAGGCGTCATCCTGCAGCAGTGCAGGACAGTGCAGTGAACGACAGTACAAGACAAAGGAACTACGACAACGACGACAACGACAAAAACAAAGACAAGTCCACGACAACAACAACAACTGCACTCGAACTGGGAGCAGCAACAGCTGCTGGTGACGACGACGACCAAAGCGTAGTACATACTACAATTCGTAGTGGTAGAATTCTAGTAGTCATTCTAGTGATCAGAATCGAAATCGAGCATTGTTGTTAAGGCGATAAAGTTACGAAAGTCGTTATGACGAGTGGCACATTGCTGCCGTTGCACCCCACACCGTTGCAGCCGCCGTAATTTCGGTCGGCAACCCAAGTAACTTCCTCTGCAACACAACACATATTTTGTGTTTGCTTGTTCTTTTTGTGCTACCTGTATTTCGCTACGAACTGCTACTAAGACTGCCCAAAGCACGACGGCTTGATTTCGACTACATTCATTCGGAGCATTCGTCGCATGTTTCGTGTACACACTTGCAGTACGCAGCGCGTATTATTACAGTGCTTCCGAGTTCGACTCTATAGTTATTAATCGACATTATAGTCGTTCACTGGACTACTTCGTACTGCCTGCTAGAGCTGCTACAGTTTCGGCTTCAGTTCCGGTTTCTGCTGCGAAAACTGTTCCTGTTTCTGCTGTTTTGGTGCTAGTCGTGGTTCCGATTCCATGATGTCCATTCCTTTCCTACCGTTGGCAAATCACATTTTGTGCAGGGTAGCGACGGGTCGAGGGGGAAGAGACTACTACTTCGACAGTGTTTAGAGTGGTGTCGATCCATCCTCAAAGAAATCGGTCGGTCGGTCGGCCGATCGGAGTTTTCCTTCTTAGTTCTTCGTCGACGCCACCAACACCGTCGTCGCCACGCTGAGATGGACTCGTTATTATCGTCTTGTGTCCAACAGCAACGGCAGTCGAGTTCCGTGGTGTGGTGCTGAATTGCTTCCGCCAACACTGGCGCCGTCGATGATCGTGCATGCCGTAAGACTGCCCAAGTGACATATTATTACTAATATTATTATTATTATAATTATTATTAGTGTTATTATTGGTATTGTCTTACGTCGTCGATCTACGCACCGTTTGCTACCCCACCTACCGATGTGTAGACCCGATGAGATCCCAACGTAAGGCTCGTGATCGCTATCCTGTGAGCCTGTGAGTGTGTGTGTGAATGCGGAGTGCTTTCGGCTGATGTAGTCAGCCCGACCGACACTCGCGTACGTGGATGGATATGTTCGATGCCGGCAAACGACATGACGGACGGAGGACGAGTAGCCTGCCTCTAACGTGTAACGAAAGCAAAGCAAGCAAGAGCAAACGAGCGAGCGAGCGTGCACATGAAAGCTTAGTGTTCGCCGCAGGCGTTTTGTTTTAGCTTCACAGGCAGTACTCTTTCTTGAGCGCGTGCTCAGCGTGCTCGGCGTGCAGGGCGCAACGCACAAGCGTGCACAGATGAGGCACGTCTATGACACGTGTTCGGTACTTCAATTGCTCATTGAGTGACCATCGAGTATTTAGCTCCTGTTGGTACTGCTATTGTTGCTGCTGCTGCTGTTGTGCTCATTCACCTATTGGACGTCAAGTGATTTGGTTTTGTTGCATTGAATTGCAGCCTCCAGTTTTTAGCCCAATTTGAACCTCCTCTTTGCTCCAGGAGCGAGCAGCAGCAGCAGTAGCAGAGATTGGCCGCCATGTGACCGGGGCGACCGGGTGAAAGGTGTGCAGGTTTATCGCGGCCATCATGCGAAACGCTCGCTTCAAAATTCCCGTGGCGGTTCGTACGTTCTAAGCGCAGCGTACTCCTTTTCCTAATTGTTGTTGTTGTTGCCGTTATTGTTTCCCGAATTGATATTGTTGTGGTTGTGATGATTGTCATTGTCTTCTTCGACGGACTCTCGTGTTCGTTGTCATCGGGCTTTGTCTAAAGTCCGTCGGTGAGCGGTGGATACATTGGCTCGATGTGCTCGATCTACTAAAAGCGCTACGAGGTGCTAAAAGGCGACGAAAGCCTTTCAAATTGAGATGCACATATTAATGTGCGACATCTTGGGTGGCTAGTGTTAATTGATTCTAGTGCACTTGCTGTTCTGATGCGTTCGAGTTGCAGCAGCAGCAGCAGCAGCAAAGCAACTGTAGTAGACATTTCTGGCAGCGCTTCCCAGCGGAATTGCTCAAAATAACGTTGCCAACACAACGTGTTCCCATTGCCGTCAGTGCGGGTATCCAACGTGCTCAACGTGTCCTGGTGAGCAACGAGAAAACAGCTTAAGTTGCCCGTAATGAAATGTTACGATTCTGTTAGCTACTTGTCTCTTGTTCCTCGAGAACTACATCGTATATTTGTACGACGCCGTCTCAGAGATGTACATACTTATTTTAATCGTTACTATATCCATCGACGAGGTATACTTATGCAATGGATGAACCCTTTATAGAATCCCATATGGACGTATAGGTTATGTGTACTGAGATATCTAAAAACGCAAATTCATAGTACTAAACAGGACGTCCAGCAATCGCCCTCGTCATCAAGTCGTTCAAATCGCTTCCGGTGAGGATGGCTGAAATGAGTCATGTCGCCGATTTGATTGACGAGGTTATATGGCGAGGCGGTGGTAGTGGTGTTACTAAGATAGAGAGTCAGTTAGAGTCAGAGACGAACTGAATTTAAATGGAGCGAAATTACTGTCCCATAGAGGCGTGCGTGCGTACGGTACGATATAACCTGTTGACACCCCCCGCCTGCCCCATGAAATATCGTAAGCCTGGAAAGGTGTGGTGGTTGCGTAATGTCAAAGTCTTTCGTACCTAGCAGTGCTTCTAGTGTCTATTTAGACATAGTCGGTTTAATCCTGTGGGGAATCCTATCCAGCCACTTTCGCCAACCACCATCGCCAACAATTGTTCGATAAAACGGGACCGTTATTCGTCATCGACGGATCGGCCTCTACGAGCAACGGCGAAATAGTTCTCCGACAAACAGCTGTGGCTCGTTCATTGCAGGTCGTTGACCAACTGTCACCACGGTGTGACGGAGGATGATTATATATATATATATATATATATATATATATGCGCCTAACTGTTTGCCTAACTGTTTTTTGTTCTGCGATTACATTTGTTTACACTACGTTTGTCATAGGTAGGCCAAGCACTCTGTGCTATCTATAAAATCGCCTCTAGGTTTTGCTCGTATTATAACAACAGTAACAACACTTATTATAAAAGTTATATTTAAATAGATAAAACACATTGCCGCACTAGCCAGCCACACCAGTTGAGTCACGTTGTTGTTAACACGGAAATAGTAATCATTGATGTGGCATCGCAGCAGCGGCGGCAACTGCAATGCCGCAAGAACGCACGCTGACTAGAAGCCGTAGACGACCCCGCGCTAAAACCGACTGACCGATTAGGTTGCATGCAAGACCTACTATGGTAGCGAGTACAAACGGTAGGATAGGACCGTTTTTTTCTTCGTTTAGCGTAGTCACTAGTCTTGGACTCTCATCAGCGTACAGTCATCGATATGGATGGCCGTTGAGTTACGCCGTCGGCAGGTAGCATCGAGTGGTTGCCAACCACCACGATTGACAACCGTGATCGATTGAGCCATTAATCGATAGGTTGGTTGATTGATTGGGTGATTGATTGACTGGTTGATTGATTGGTTGGTTGGTTGGTTGATTGGTTGATTGATTGATTGATGGTCAGTAGCGGAGCTCAGCGTGTGAGAATGTATTGCAGGTTAAGTGGTGCCGTGATGCTGGTGTTCTTGTTTGCTTTTCTTGGTGCTGGTGCTGGTTGTGGTGGTGTATGGCATTGGCCGGCCGGCCTCCGCCGCTGCTACTGCCATTCGTCGTTTTTCGTGTGAACTGTGACTCAAGTTGATCGATCGAGCGCCCATCGACCGCATCGAATTGTGTGTCTCGTCCGTTCCGCCGTCCGTCCTCAAGTGGCCGCGGTTCGATTCCAAGCTTCCAAGCGGCGGCCGACGCCCGCCGGATTTGTTGTGTATCGTGTCGCGTCGTGTCATGCGTGCCAGTTAGTGCGGTGCGTGTCCGTGACATTGTGAACTTGTATACATTGTTGCAATTGTGGACAGATAGACAGACAGACCGACACACACACACACAGACGACGAGACAACGACAACAATAACAACGGCAGTGGTCATTGTCCGTCACGTGGTCTCCGTAGGTTGCGGCGTAGTTGTTGTCGTCGTTGTCGTTGTTGTTGTTACTGTCGTTACTTACGGCGCCATCAAGGTCATAAACCTTCAGCATTACAAGCGGTATTTCTAGCGCTAACGGCAACAACAACAACCGCTGCAGTTGCCACAAACACAGTATCAGCAGCAACTGCAGCAGCAACAACAACAACGACAACAACAACAACCCTAGCCCCTATTGGCACTGCGGCAGAGATCCGAGTAATTCCGAATTCGTGGGACGACCAAATAGCCCAACGACGATCCCGTCAACGTCAAGTGCAGCGAACAAAACAGAATGGCGAACACGTACAATAACAAATAAGCCCGACAACAAGAGCAACAACGAGGACGACGACGGCAACAACAACAACAACAAAAGCGACAACAACAACAATAACAACAAAAACGACAGCAACAACAACAACAATAACAACAACTGCAATAGCGACAATAGCGCTCCAGACACCGGAACAGCTGCTACCTACGTGCAATGAATGCGCTCTATAAGAACGCACCTAACGCAATGCTGTTTTATAGCACAAGCCGGCCGTGTGCGCTGATTGATTTGCCAAAGTGACGTATTAAACAAACAGAAAAATCAATTGTTGTCATCGGCCCATCTCGAGAGTAGAGGAAAAGGAGAAAGAGGAAGAGGGAAGGAACAGGGAAGGAAGAAAGAGAGAGAGAGGAAGGAAGGCAGCCTGCCTTAGGTAGGGCCTGAGCCGCAACCTGAGCCGCACGCCAGGCGGGCTTTCACGATGAAGTGTCGTCGCTCCTGGCCTTGTCGTAGACCTGTGGTTTTTTTGTCGTCGTCGTCGCTGTGTTTCTCGGGAAGCCGTCAAAGCCGTGGTGACAACGATGACGACGAAAACCAACATGGGCCGCCCACTGCCGACTAACGAAAGCGAGAGAATGACTCGTACGTGCAGTCGTGCCGGCTGCCAGCAAGCAGCCGATGTAGCAGCAACCTAGAAACGCCCGCCCCGTAGAGAGAGTAGCAGCGATCGCCAGCCAGGGAGTAGTAGATCGTAGGAGAGCCGGTCTCGGTCAGATCAGCGTACCTAGCTACGTACCAGCGTACGTAGCTTAAGGACGACGACGACAACGACAGAACCTGTTGCTGTTGCCGGTGACGGCCTTGTTCACACGACGGTGACGCCGATCGTGACGAGTCGGCGACGCTAAGCGTGCCATGCTTTTTCCAGTTACCCTCTAACTCTGCTCGTGTATACATACGCGGCGCATACGACGCGCTTCCCGGCGATTTACTGTTTTGGCATTTTTCATCAAGTAAAGATATCTCCCCTCCTCCTGCTGCTACCGCTAACGCTATTCAACCTATGTGGTGCTCCTCTCTCGCTACTTGCGAATCACCCCATCGCCGCGTCGTCAACGTGTCGCCCCACGGCAAAACCCCACGGAGCTGCCAGACCCCCGCTGACCTCGCTCAGCTAAAGTTTAGGCACCGAGGTTCGGCTTGTCGAGAGGAGAACATCGAGAGAAGGAACGTCTGTCTGTCTGTCTGCACGCGGGTTCACGCCTACATGCGTCTACATAGGAAGATATACATATATATATCGCGTGTATATAGCTACACGTGCACCAGCGCCTGGATGCGTGGTTGGCTGGCTTGAACAAGATGTAACACTGTGAATGAATTCCACGAACCAGTTGGATGGATGATGACCATACACGGCCTATGTGTGTATGCATATGTTGTCTAAATTGTGTGTGACACCGGATTAAATGACATTACAACGCATTGATGGATTTCGATTCGCCATGTTAGCAACCATAACAACAACAACGACGAACACGAGATGGATTACAATGATTGCATGATTATAATTGCTACCACCAACAAGCTTGCATGGT
The DNA here is from genome assembly GCA_003439945.1 of Dermanyssus gallinae. Taxonomy (NCBI): domain Eukaryota; kingdom Metazoa; phylum Arthropoda; class Arachnida; order Mesostigmata; family Dermanyssidae; genus Dermanyssus; species Dermanyssus gallinae. The sequence goes on along the minus strand of QVRM01006527.1, from coordinate 3,513 downwards.
TTTGGTGCGGCTTCGGCAACAACAACAACAAGGACATGAGCGGCCACCGCGAGACTGCCGCCATGGTGAGTTGAGCCTTTTTTTTCTATCACTTTCTTTAGAGTACGAGAATGTGAGCAGTGGCTGTTATCTGCGTCATTATCAGTTCGCAAAGCCGGAAGACGGTGGAACGCGCCACAAATGTACTTCGCAGACTTTAAACCACCGAGTCTGAGTGGTTTAGTGTCAAAGGCACTGTTTTGAAATTGAGAGGTTGTGGGTTTATAACCGACCGACCGACAGGCCATTCTTACATTGGTTTTCAAGTATACAAGAGCTCTTATCTCTCAGCGCAACACAAAAAACCGAATAGCGCCAATCTTTCAAAAATAAAAGTATTATCTTAAAAGTAATCCTCGGCATAGTCAAACATATATATATATATATATATATATATATAAAAAAAAATATATATATATATATCTATGGCGTAGCTATATATAGTCACTGCTGCGTACACGTGTGACAGGTGTTCATAGTTAGGTAGGTACGTTATGCAGTTCGGTAAGTAAACCGGCAATCATGTGTCTGAGCGCCATGAGATCTTGTTACTTGACGCATGAATTGCCAACTCAGCTGTCGCCTTTTTGCCACCCGCTTCCTCCCTCTCCCTCCCTCACGTTCTCTCTCTCTCTGCTTTGTTTCTCTCTCTCTCTTAGGTGGTGTGTAAATATTATATATGTATATACATCTCGCACTTATTTCTGTTCGATCTTCCGCCTCTGGACGGCTAGCGGTGCTGCTATCGCTGCCGCTGTTGCTGTTGTTGTTGTCGTTGTTGTTGTTGTCGTTGTTGTTGGTTGTTGTTGTTGTTGTCGTTGTTGTTGGTTGTTGTTGTTGTTGTTGTTGTTGTTGGTTGTTGTTGTTGTTGTTGTTGTTGTTGGTTGTTGTTGTTGTTGTTGTGCCGTTTCGGCTGCTGATGGCTGCAGTTAATAGTCGTCACTCTATTCCGGGCAGCAGCTCGCCTGGGTGGTGGTACAGGGTACACGGGGCGACGTCACATGGACGAACGAACGATTGTAAGAATGAACAGACCTACCGAACAACTGACGCACACCATTGAGGGACCCAAACATGCCCACTTCTACAACTCACACAGCACACAGTCTGGACGAGGGCGTCCAGAATTAGCAGCCGGCGGCAGCAATAAAGGCGATTCCTCACGTAAGGAGGGACGGAGGAAGGAAAGAGGGGGGCACGCGGGAGGGAGGGAGGGAGGGAGGGGAGGGCACAACCTAGGCAGGCAGAGTCGCCTGGCGCTTGGTGGCTGGCTGTTCCTTGTAGAGACAGATCGCCGCCGCCGCCGGCGCCGCCGCCGTCCTCCTGTTTGGGAGTGGTGATGGTGGTTAGCCTCATCGTCGCCATCATCACAATCATCATCATCGTCGGCATCATCATCATCAGCATCACCATCATCATCATCATCATCAACAACAGCAGCAGCAGCAGCCGCTCAAGCGTCATCAGGTCGACCGTGGTGCCAGCACGGCTCAGACTCACGACCCACGATTCACTGCACGACAGAGAGAGGAGGGGGGGGGAGGGAGGAAAGAGAGAGAGAGATGGGGGGAAGAGAGAGAAGACCACGTTCTTGTCAACACCATTACCGTCATCAGAACCATTGCCACTATGGTCATGACCGCTGCCACGTTCTTCCAGCAGCAGCAGCAGCATTAAGAGCAGCTTGTCACTATCTCCATTGATTTGAACGTCTGTCCGTTAGATCGTCGCGTTTATACGATCACTATTGGTCTGTCAACCAATACCGACGCCACCGGGAAGCTGCCGTTACTGAGGCTACAACAACAACAAACAGCAACAACAACAAATAGCAACAACAGCAACAACAAACGGCAACAACAAATCGCAACAACATCAACAGCTCGGTGTTTTATTTAGAGGCAGGCTACAAATGCACAGTAGGGGCCCCTCCTTGAGCCGGCACGTTTCTCGACGTTGCCGGTGTTGTGTGTTGTTGTTGTTGCAGTTACAGCTGTACTACTGCTGTTGTCGCTGTTATTATTGTTGTTGTTGTTGTTTTGTTGCTGTTGCCGCTATGGTCACAACGGAGACCGTCGTAGCCGGTCTATCGGTAGCGGTGGCGGCGGCAGCGGTACTGTTGATGTGGGGCCCTGGCTCACCACGGCCGGGTGAATGACCTCGCTTACCACCACCACCACCACCCACCCACTCTCATGGTCGGTGGCAGCCGATGCTGATCCTCTTCCTCATCCGCTTCCCTCCCAATCTATCAGCAGCAGCAGCAACAACAACGACAATAGGCGTAGAGCTTTACGTACGCCTTATGATACCGTTAATATCGCGGTGGCGCCCTGTTATTGCTGTTGTTGTTGCTGTTACTTTTGTAGTTTTAACTGTTGTGGTTACTGATGTGTTGTATTGCTTTTTCTGTTGTCATGATTGTTTTGTTGTGGTTGTTGTTGTTGTTGTTAATGTTGTTTGTTGTTGTTGTTGTCATAATTATATGGATTACATGAAATATGGCAACCAAACAATTACAAGCATACTACTGCTGCTGCGGATATCGATTAGCTTTTGATACTCATTAACATAAATATACAGGTTACTTTAGTCGTACGGGGAACGAGATGAAAAGGAGAAAGGGAAATGAGATGTGTCTATGCAATTTTGCGGTCATACAGATAGATCCAAGAAGAAGAATATCGTATTTTGCGATTCTGTCTGAACAAAGGGGAAAAAAGAATAATTATTAGTGTCAGACTAAAGCTCGGTGCACGGGTTTTACCAGCAGACTATAGTGCCGCCGATCTCCGTGTTGACTAGATAAGCTGTTAGCAGTGCGCGGCCGCGCCTCTATTGCACGAACAGGATTTTCAACTTTATTATACTCTAATTGTCGAATTATTTGTGTGTGGCGCCACTTCTACGCGCCTCTCTCTCAAGCTTTACTAACGGACTGAGCAAAGGGCTGCTCGTCTAGAAAGAGAATGCTAGCAAAGAGTTGGAGGTGTTGTGATGAAAAACGGTGTTGTAAATAAAAAGGCTCTGCCATTCATTTATTCAATCAATCCTTTCTTGTGTATCTGTCTGTGTGAGCACACCGCTGCTGTCACCATTTCGATTTCGACAGGCCTCTATGGATGTGTGCAGACACTCGCAAACAAGTACAGGATTGCCTAGCGTTGTGATGAAGCGGCTATACGTTAACCGGGTATCGCTTACTGGCGCAAGAGTAACAACAACAGCAGCAGCAGCAACAGTAACGTTAAACGTGTGTCGACAGCAACGACAGCGACAATGACACAAACCTGACAGCAGTGATGAGAATAACAGCAACAACAACAACAACAAACAACCACAACAACAGTAGCAACCAACACCAATGACCATAATAGGGGCTACAGTGCAACAAATGAACACTACAACAGGGGCTATACTGAAAAACAATAGTTATAAGAATAAGAGCTGCAGCTAATTAATCATTTGCGAATA
>QVRM01006526.1:52500-79051 GCA_003439945.1 Dermanyssus gallinae | reverse complement strand
TTTTATATTTCTGCAGTACAGTCAGAGATATTGATATAAAGAAGTCAGTGATTTGTAGCTAAAGACGAAAACTTTCTGTACACACACGAATCGACTTGATAATAAAATTATATTTTACAAAAATAAGATTGTGTTTTACTTGCCGTAGTGTTTGCAGAGCTTAGTTACCGCCTGCTGAGTGTATTAATAGAAATACCTTCGTGTACATTTAGGGATTTTTGTTAATCACAGAGTACTTAGGAGAGCAAAGTTTAAATAGAAGTACTATCTAGAGAATTGTATCTTATGTATGAATGCGTTACGTACATTTCCTAGTTTGTCCGGTTCAGAAATCAGACACTAACTGCTGAGCTGATGCTTCCATCTTACGTGTGGACGACTTACGTGTGCCTGCACGTCGTTGACATGCAATATCTAATCATATCTAAGGCGATTGCGCCTCCGGGAGCGTTACAGCATAACTACACCGCGGTACCGACGCTCGAGAGCGGAGATGTCGTGCGTAACAAACATCATTGGTCGTGCATGTCTCGCACGTTTTCGTACTGTAAAAGGTTATTGTGTTCTAGATGAACTTCGGCCTTTTGAGGATGTCCGAGTTGGTCGCCAGGGCAGTAATAGGCGCAGGCGTAGCCCTGGAAGAGATTTAGCATCGCATAGCCAACCACTTTCTTGCAGTCAAGACAAGCTCGTTATCGCTATGGTCTATCAAGAGAAGTTTCGAAACGGTCAGTATCCACTAATGTTTCTCTTTGGACACAACATACGCATGTTACAGGTATGGACGGTTGGTCGGGGTAGTCCACCATATCGTTGACACATATAACGCTCCCGTTAAGTCAGGTTTATTCACCATAAATGAGTAGTACGTCGTTTATATATAATTTTGTAAGCTACCAATAACGTTGACACCTGCTTATAGATATGAGATTATGATATATGAGCAGATCACTTGGGATACTAGAACTCCTCAGAGCAATTTTACAGAAGAATATGATCTCAATCGACGACGGGGTAGTGATACGCGACAGTCTCGAGCAGACGACGGGGTTCGCACAGGGGGATAACATCAGCCCCCTACTATTCGCGGTCCTTATAAGCGATCTACCCTCACGGATCACCACGAGGCATCCGCTCGTCAAAGTCATTCTGTACGCTGATGATTTGGTATGTTCAGTATGAGCAGAAACCACTTGCAACAAGCAATAGACACAATGTCGAGGTACGTCAGTGAGGTTGGTCTTACCATCAACAACAGTAAAGCTAAGGCCCCTCAAATTTCGCAGAGGAGGTCGCCTGGCTGCTAGCGACGAACTCCGCCTGGGGGCTGCGCCAGTCAAGTATGTACATTTCTTTACATACCTCGGCATAGCTCTCAAAACAACAGGGACTGCGTTCCGCCTGCATGTTGAACAACGGGCGAGAAAGGCCCTGATTGCGTCGACAACAATCGAGGCGCCCCAGAAGCTCTCCATCGATACCGCCCTGCGCCTATTCCATCTTATAGTCGCGCTAACGGCTACATACGGAGCGCAGTTGATAAGGCGACACCTCAAGATAAACGACCTCGCAACGCTGGAGGGAGTTAAGCCTGCGTTTTTAAAGCGAGTGCTGGGCCTGCACTCGTCCGTTCGCAACCGCCTGATTATGTACAATAGACGTGCAGAACTATGTTAGTTACCTGGCCTGTTACGAACAATAGACGTGCAGAACTATGTTAGTTACCTGGCTGATAAGCGTATTGATTAGGAATACCGCAGTATACATTTGGGAGATTTTGGAAATTTTGTTAACCACAGAGTATTGGGGAACCAAAGTTTATATAGAAGTGCCATGTCCAGATCTAAAAAATTCTATCTTATGTATGAACGCGCTGTGTAAAGTTCTTAAATTGTCCGGTTCAGAGGCCAGGCATTAACTGTCGAGCTAGCGCTCCCATGTCAGTGCGACACGACCTGCATGTAGTATGCGCTTACGATCCTGAACTTAGGTAGTTTAAACCGTCAGACATTGCAGATCGTGCGTTAGCGTGCACTTACAAAAGCATATATATATATATATATATATATATATATATATATATATATATATATATATATTATATAAATGTTTCTCTCTTCGGATGCATCATCCACATGTTGCAGATACGGAGGATCTGGGCCGTCGACGAGCTATATCGTTCGCACACCTAACGCTTCTTCAAACAGAGTTTATCTTCAATCTCACGTATTGCAAATACGTCGTACGTCAATTACCAGCAGTAAGTCATTGTTGTTACCATTTCTGCTTCTTGTGCCAGACCCTCAGCCGGGTCTAGACGCGTGTGGCGGCGTCGCCTAGAGGACTAGGGCGCTAGTCATGTTTGTCATGACTAACGCACCAGTCCCCTAGGTGTCTACCGGGGCGTCGTCAGTTTGACCCCTGTTGTCGATCGAATTTTCTTTGAGCAATGCTCATTGAGAGTAGATGATGAACCATACCGCTGAGATTCAGCAGCCATGTTGCCACAAGGACTGTTGGGGACATGTCTTAACATGTCCTGCCTTCGGTGCCTTGAAGATATGCCACAGGACGAATTCCAAGCCGAGGGGACGAGGATGGAACAGGATTCGAAACAATCTCCTTGATGCATTTTAAAATCTTCAAGATAAAAATATAGGTTCTGGTGTGGTTTTCGGTGTTATTTTTGTATTTTTTTTAAGCTTGTTATTGTTTTATCACGACCGTAATATGTAGTAGAGTAGTAGTAGTAGTAGCAGTAGCGTGATTTTCAGTATTAACGTCTTAAGTAGAAGTGGCAGCAGTACTAGTGGTTTTCTAGATACCATTGTAAAACGAATATGGGGTATGTTCGACACTTCGGAAGGGCGTAATTTGGCCATGGCCAAAAATATATGTTGGCCAGCGCATTGTCGTGGTGAAACCTCATAGACAATACATCATAGATAGAGAACATCATATTTCTTGTGGCGGGTGGTAGGAAATATTTCTAAATAACATGAAATTAACAATTGTCTGCTTCATTCGTGATGTTCGATGTTCCAAGTGTTCGCTTTTATTTGACACGGGTGAGCAACTAGTGGTGTGCAGCCAAGGCTGCTCAAAAGTTCACACACGGGTGTTGTCTAAACCCCGTGCTTCCCGAGGATGCGCATCCGGTTGCGTGTGAAGCTTGTGACACCCTGGAAATAAGCCGAATTGCGTTAAGCCATAATCAAGATAATCCCGCGGGAACTGTTTGGCGCGCCCCTTACGATCACAGGGGTTTTTAGCTCCAATGCGGGGGAGGGTAAAATGCGGCGAAACGCAGACAAGAAATCACGGCGGGCAGACAGCAGAAGAGGCAAGGGCGAGAGAGCCTGCTGGACAGACCAACAGAAGCTACCGCGCAGGTGCTAAGAGAAGCTCGGCTTCTGCACCTAAACGGCACTGTTGCTGAGATGGAACCACGGGGTAGTATCACTGCAGTAACAGCAACACCGATAGCAGTAAAGTTTTAGCAGAGACAGCTGACCCACATCATGCGCAGAAGGCAGACGACGATGCAGCTTTGAGGTCGTGCTTCGGAAACGACAAGACATCAACTGGGGAACATCTGCACCTTGAGAGTGGCACGATTGGCCCAGAAAACGTCGGCGGTCGGGGTACAAGTTTGGCCACCTGGCATAGGCATAACTGTAAAAGCGGTTTGGAGGGGGACCCTTCCGCGGGGAGGCTAAACGTCGCTGTATTCTATTTCCCATCAACATTTGATTCCGCGGAGGTTGCTGAGACGGTAAGTTTTGGACGTTCAGGTTTCAAACTGACAATGCCAATTATCGTCGGCGGTGGAGATTTCAATGCCAGAATCGATTGTGAGGCCAACGGTGATAATGGCAGAGAGCGGCGCCGCGTAGCAAGAACTTTACAAACCTTGTGTTAGGAGGCACTGCATATGCAGTGTTGCAGACGATCGTGCGCACTTTGCGACATTGGTCTCGACGTCCATTTTTCTACTTCTGCAGTACAGTCATAAATATTGATCAAAAGAAGAGTCAGTTGTAGCCCAAAGACGAGAACCTTCTGTACACATATGCGTCCACTTGGCAATAAAATTTGGTTGTACAAAGATAAGATTGCATTTCACTTACCATAAGAAATGCCTGCGTGTGCATTTGAGATATTTAGGGAAATTTTGTTAATCACAGAGTACTTGGAAGAGCGAAGTTTAGACAGAAGTGCCATCTAAAGAACTGTATCCTATGTGTATGAGCGTGTTACCTGAAGTTCCTAATTTGTTGAATTCAAAGATCAGACATCAGTTGCTAAACCAAAGCTCGCAAGTCAGTGCGATTTTTCAAATCCTACGAGTAAATAATTTAATTAAATTACTGATTGTGTCATAAATATACTCACCGTGCCTGCGGCCTTTGTTTTTCCGTCGGGAGCGACAGCATAAGTCCCATCTTTCTCTCTCTCTCGGCAGCGTGCTGCCTAAGGCTGTTTCGAATGCGGCGTTGTGAGCGGAATGCGGAAACGTTCGCCCAACTTCCAAGCAAAGCATGTGTCTGTGACGACTTTATCGCCCAAAATATGTTCTAAACCCGATCGAACTATCGGTAAGTTGTCTAAAATTAAAAACTTTTTCAAAGAGGTCGTTTTATTTCTAGATCATTCTTCGTTCCATACAGGCATGTAATTGACGTGAGGCATATCTTTATTGTACCGAGTGCCGGACACGTTGAGATATCCAGAATTTCGCCAACAGCCTTTGTGGAAGCAAGGTTGTGGAGTCTCAGCGGTATAGTTTATCATCTATTCTTAATGAGCATCGCTCAAAGAGTGGGAGAAAAGGGGGCAAATCGCTTATAGTGACCTAACTATCAAATGATTGAATGAGAGGTGGGGACCGAAACTGTCACCAGGATACAGCTGAGATGATCAAGCTTTTGGAAAACAAGTAGTGAACCACGTCACCACGCCGACAAAAACTCTGAGACACATCCGTTTATTTTTCACGGACTCAGGGTCATTCATATCGGGTCTTCTTACGTTATCTGGATGCAGGACGGTAACCGAGTAACAGAACGCAGCAGAGACAACGCCTCGATGGCTTTGACAGAAATGCTTTGCAACCTCACCTTGAGTAATGAAACGACCACGGGTTTAGAGGGTATTGTAGACATCCATGGCTAGGCGGCTATCACCGGTCTGACAGTTTTGCTTTTCTCAGGCTTTGACAAGATACTTCAGCCATACATTAGTCTTAAAGAAAATATAGGGATTGTCTGTCGTTTTTTAATGGCCTACAACGCTGTCTAAGATAGCCGCTTTGTTTTTGCGCATTGTTGCTTTGTTGGATATGTAGGAAGTTACATCTGTCATGCCTAACCGTAAAATGAAGCTGTACAAAATAAAGAGTTATACTACTTACAACTTTTATAAAAAACAAAGTTTACTTTCGCTTAGTGCCATGCTATGCATGTATGTATGTTGCATGCCCAAGTGACTCTACTGGTCATTTGTGCGTATCCTTATTATCCGCATTTAAGATGATACAAAATAACAGATGAAAATCTGCATTTAGGTTGACCGAAATAACGACAGACGACAATTTGCATTGATGACAATCGTAAAATTTAATTTTTATAGATGTGTATGTAAACCGTTAGACAACGGATAAATTATGTGAAGTTTAAAATGCGCATGGCCAATGTCAATGTTGACATAGCGTTTTGTGCTACACTAAGTACGTGGTTCGCCTATGTAAGGAACGCTCAAGTTATCACGGTCTATGTATCGCTATAGTATGCAAACGATAGCTATACATATGCGTTTATATATTACATATCATATTAGTCAATTGTATAAAGGTTATACGATTTTTATATTATTCGAATGATATTACAGTAGGGTACCTAATAGAGTTGTGTGGCATTCTGTTCAATTAAGCTTTTATTTCAATATGAATTGGTAGGTTAGGTACAATACAACGCTTTAGGGCAGTACATATTTCACTCGTGAGGTAACAAAATTCTCTTCAATTTTAGTACATTCGAGTATGCGGTAGCGCCCGATGTTACATTCTCCACAAAACCTGCACACACACACTCTTCAACACAGAAACAGTTAGGTTTCATACATTATAATCGTGGTACCTATGCCACGTGGTTCGGCCAATGGTTGTACGAATATTTTGTGACGCTTCTTTCCACCTCTGGGAGGCGAAAGCTGGTTCTTCGGTATAATTGTCCATAACAAATTGCATCTTCTTAGTCTCTCGAAAATCTCTGTAGAAGTCTAATACTTGTGGACTGACGGGTAGCTTGTTGAGTACCAACTCTTCTGTTAGTGTTTGTTCTCTACACAGCTCCATTGCGAGTGTTGCTGACGCGTTCTTTGGTAAGCCCAATATTCTTTTTATATTCCAAGCCTTTATCTTATCTAGACTTTTCATATCGCTTAGGGTCAAGCGTGTTGCGACTACGGGCAAGCAGTAACTTACTATTGGTAATATTTTCATACGAAATACATTCATGCTAGTTTTCAAGTCTACGTCACAGGCGTCACCAAGCAGAATTATAGCAGTTGGGGCTTTGGCCCGCATCTCCTCAATATGTCGATTGAAGGAGAGTTTTGGGGCTATAGTGACTCCAGGGTAAGAGAAGTGGCTGACAAGTTCCAGAGATTGTCCATTAATTTTAACGTGCTGGTCTGCCGCGGCATATGCCCCACCTCTGCTAAAGCGGAGAACCTTCGTCTTCGCGATGTTGATTGTTAGTTTGTTTTCTTCGCACCATTTTGCTGTTGCATTGAGGTAATACTGCAGGTGGTCTCGGGATTTGGCCAGTATTGCAAGGTCGTCAGCATAAAATGCGAGTGGTACTTTGATGTCATGTAACAGATCTGCCAGTCCGGCCACATACAATATGAATTATAATGGGCTGGCCAGATATTGTCGTAGTAACAGGCTGTTTAATCTTAGCTCCCTTCTGAACGTCATTCTATGCTTGTATGCATGTAGCATGCCCAAGTGACTCTACTGGTACTACTGAAAATCTGCATTTAAGCTGACTGAAATAACAGACGACAATCTGCGTTGATGACAATCGTGAAATTGAGTTTTTATAGATGTGTATGTAAACTATTAGAACGGAGAAATTATGTGAAGTTTGGAATGCGCATGGCCAATGTCGATGTTGACACAGCGTTTTGTGCTATGCTATGTATGTGGTTCGGCTATGTAAGGAATGCTCAAGTTATCCCGGTCTATGTATCGCTATCGTATGCAAACGATAGCTATACATATGCGTTTATATTTACATGTCATAATAATAAATTGTATAAAGGTTATACGATTTTTATCGTGTTCGAATGATATTACAGTAGGGTACCTAATAGAGTTGTGTGGCATTCTGTTGACACTGAGAAGCGAGATCCATGTAGACTTGGGAAATTGTGTGTCATCCTGCTAATGTTCGCTGATGTCAAGTGGGAGAGAATAAGCATGTTGGGATGAATTCCCATTAGACTCGTTTGATTTCAGTAGCGGCAAACATATACATATATTTGCAGAGGGTCGCATCTAAAATGTTTATCTGCTCTGTACTATTTGCTGTCTTTCTGATATAAAAAATGCATAAACGACTGGACACGCTCGTCAGAACCATAGGCTTTGAGTTTGGTGATTAGTATATAGATGTCGACGGTATTGAAAAAAATCATTGTTTAAAAGTAGACGCATTTTTTTTTATATATGACCGCCTTCGTTCCCCCTCGGAAGCGGCAGTCGGGGATGCGGGGTATCGCTTCTGAACGCGTAAATGTATATTCTGTTACAGTAGCAAACGTTTTAACATTTGTGTTTTGTATGTATAAATTATTGTATTAGCATTATAGCTCAGTGCAAATTCTATTTTGTATTGGTATGTATATACTTTTTCGACATTTGAATATCAAGTGTTTTGCGCCAACGTAATAATGTTGTTTAGCGTGATTTATTAGTGTGCAGTTGGCTTAAGATAATGAAGTATGTCAAATTGTAAGCCTATTAGCCTCATCTGTTGAGATATCTATTGCGATGCGCTCATTTTTATTGAAACTCCAACTAGAATAACAAGGTATAGAGAACTGCAATGATGCGATGCACGGTCAACGCGAGCGTGTATGCAGATACGTATATGTTGATACAAATTAAGGAAAAAAGGAACGCTTGAAGGCACTGTTGGTAGAGTCTTGCGTTGTGCTGAGCCAAGTAACGTGACGCACACCTTCGTGTTTTATTAGCATATTTTCGTAAAGTATTGCTTAGGGGTCTGGAAGCATCTGCAGGCGTTTAAAGATAAATGTCTTGTTATTTAGACGTGCCAACACGTTGGTAGCTCACAGATAGCCTATTGTAGATATACTAGTAGTTGTAAAAGGTTCTTAAGATGAGATACTTTTAAATCGAATGTTTGCCGCACTCTCACCGCAATTGAATTTTTTGTTCTTTCAAATGTTTGTTTTCGTTCAATGCAAAGGTCGTTGTTAAATGCCGATCCTTCACCCCGCTAGCTTTCCACCCAGTGCTTTTTATTGCTGCTGTCCCATAAATTTCTATGTCTACCTTGCTAATTTTGGTTCGCCAGTTTTGCATATAAACGTCAAAGGCGCACGTTTTCTTTAGATTCCGTCGTTTTTGTAGCTCCTCTGTCAGCAGTAGGCCAACTTCCAACACGTGGACCACCCTATTTCTGCATGTATTTGAAAGCTCAAAAACCCTCTTTAAAAAGAAAAACCTTACTCCATCAATTAAACGCAAGTCGTCTACTCCCACCTTACCCCATATTAGTGAAATGCCATATGTGGCGATGGGTGCTATCTGTATCCCAAAAAGAGCTACTGCTGCATCGACCGAAAGCATATGTGGGCATTTAATTGCCGCGGCTGCGATAGTGCCTTCATAACCCTCTCCTGAATGTGTGATCGAAAACTACTGCCCCTTGCTGATAAGGTGAGCCTTAGGTATGTAATTTTTTTTACAAATTTGAATCCTTTTCCCCTGATTTGAAGCACGTCATCCCTGGCCAGACGGCCGCCCCTTCGGAATTTCATGGCTGCTGTCTTTTCCCAATTAACCTTTAAGCCCATTTCATCCATGAATGGTACTAGCCGATCCATTGCTTGTTTTACTCTGAAAAGGCTACAACTAAAGATTACTACATCATCTGCGTACAGTAAAATGTTGGCCCACTCTCGAGTCCAGCCCGTGCTTATCCGTTCGGGGAGTACACCCAGAAAAACGGAAAACAGTAGTGGACTCAGTCCATCGCCCTGCGCGACACCTGTGGTTTGAATTACCTCCCCCGCAATGCCAACCCCGTTGTCAATCAGCACCGTGTTTTGTTTTTAGATGCTGATGAGCAACCTCAGCATTGCTCCCGGCACTCCCATTTCAGCTAGATCTTCAACTATCTTATCCCCTTTTTCTCGCTGTCTGCTATCGGTGAGTACGGTCATACATTGGTGTTACTCTCAGATATTATTAAATTAAAACATCTAGTAATATTTGACTTACTTGAGCTGGTAGCAAACACTGCTTCTCGAACAGTCTAAGATCATAGTGTTGTCTATATTTGTCACGGTTAAGCTCACATTTCCGAAATGGCAACACTGGCGACAAAACGGTGTAGAAATTCGGGACCTGACGATTCGGACGAGTTCTATTCGCCGGATCCAAAGCGGAAACCGAAAAGAATGGATAAATCGACGCCTCCTCCGGAGCACAAACATCGATTTCGACGTGCGCGAACGTGCAGAGCACGAAGTTGCGAATGAAAGCCCAGCGGATGAAAATCCGATGTGGGAAAGCCCGACGATGGATAGCCGAGGATTAGCAATAGCTGAACTAATGGAAAAACTGTCATTAACTGTATTGAATGATGGGAATCCAACATTTATGCGTAATTACTCCAGTGGTTTTGTGGAATCTCATTTGGATATTGTCGCTGTTAGTGAAAACTTAACCCCTATCAGCAGACTGAACATTGAACCAGTAGCACTCATCTCGGACCACTGTAGATGCTTTCTGTATATGAAGACTAACAAGGACAAATGGCGAACTACACAAATAACCGACTGGGAAGGGTATAAGAAAATAATATCCTTAAACGTCGCAACCACTACCAACATGGATACACTGGTAAAAACGGCATATCTTGCAGCAACTAAACGCATACGAGTCCCCCCACAAATTACCCAACCGAACATGAAATTGGCTCTACTTCTGGACGCAATCAGCAAGTTACGAAAACGATTTAAGAAGCACGGGTTTCCAAGTAATTATGTACGGTACGAATCCCTTAGAAAAGCGGCACTGTCGTACACAAGAGAACTGCAGGACGTACTGAATAAAAAGTATGTGTCAACATTGAGTCAAACAACGCTTCTTACAGACGTGTGGCTGTGGATTAAGGCCACCGAATCTGGAAAACCAACAACTCCACTAGGAACATCTTACCTGAAAAATAACGTCAATATGCGCTTAGCAACCTATTAAACGCGCTTAGCGCTTAACAACCTATTAAAAACGGTTACCCTGCCGGTCATACCACCATGTCCAATTGCTGAGCCAACTGAATTCGATATCAATAAACAAATTTCGTCAAAGCTATCACGACCATTCAACGTAGTTGAACTTGAAATGGCTCTTGCAATGGCACATTCAAGAAGTGCTGCTGGACCTGACGGAATTACCAATAAGCAACTAAAATATCTAGGAAAAGATGGAAAGAAGTTTATGCTAACAAAAATGAATGAGATACTTGCGTCTGTGGTTTTCCCGATGGAGTGGAAATCTGGAGTTGGGGTTCCTATTCTGAAACCGAGTAGGCCAACAGGAGACAACAAATCATATCGTGTAATTGTCAAATGCTCCCAACTAGGTGAGGTTCTGGAGCGCATGCTTCTTCGAAGATTAATGTCTGTGACAGAAGCTAAATCGGCTCTTGCAGATAGTATGCCAGCATACAGACCGCTACGGTCGCCATAAGACAGCGTCATAGATCGGACAACAGATATCGAACAGGCATGCCGGAACAATGGCCATGTATTGGCCGCATTCTTTGACATCGAGGACGCATTCAATGGACTGACACACACAGCTGTCCATGAATCTCTACAAAAACTGGGGATCGACGCCAATTGCCGTTTCTACAAAATTATATCAAGCTATCTGCACGAGCGCACGCTGTCTATTACGCGCCGAGGAAGCTCCTCCAGGTGTGTCGTGTTGGGAGATCGTGGAGTCCCTCGGGGTAAAGTGCTTTACCCGATTCTTTTTGTATTAGCAATATCTAATATTGCGAATTGCGTTCCACACGGCTTTCACCTATCCCAGTACTCGGATAACGGGGCCATGTGGATTCGCTTAAACGGCAAAACAGTCAACCCCATTGCTGTTGGAGAAACTTGGCCTTAAGATTGAACCATCTAAAACCAAAATAATGGCTTTCAATATGCGTCGAGGTCAGCATGTAGTAGTTAAGATAGACGGAAAAACAATTGACCAAGTCACAAACATACGGTTCCTTGGAGTACATCGGGAAGACAACTGTCGATGGAAGATGCAAATTAATGAGCTGAAAGAACAAGCCCTTAAAGTTGTAAACATAATCAAGAATCTGTGCGGACTCTCTTAGGGAATATCTCCATCATTTGCCGTAAAAATTGTTAAGGTGCTTTTCTCGTCGAAAGTGGACTACGTCCTGCCGTTCATGACCAACCTGACAAAAAAGAGACAACCGATCTAGGCGCAATGACTGCAGTATGTGCTAAAGCAGCGCTGAGTTTACTCCCTATGACCAGTACACCGCTCTGGCAGAAAGTGGTCTTATGCCCACTAACATACGACAAGAATTTCTAATGAAGTGTATACTAATTAGATTAGCCGGAAGTGGCAATAAGCTACTGAGATTAATCCAGGACGAACGCCGAAATACCAAGGCAGCTGCTGCCCTAGAGGA
This sequence comes from Dermanyssus gallinae, assembly GCA_003439945.1. Classification (NCBI taxonomy): domain Eukaryota; kingdom Metazoa; phylum Arthropoda; class Arachnida; order Mesostigmata; family Dermanyssidae; genus Dermanyssus; species Dermanyssus gallinae. The sequence continues at coordinate 67,067 of QVRM01006526.1, read as the reverse complement.
CATTCCCGAACTGAGCGACGGGATGCAGGCTCCTGATAAACATGTATTTGATATGACAAATCTTGAGCATATGTCTGTGTCACTATTAATACCTAACATCCACAAAAAGAATGAACATGACTCTTGGTACCTGAAGACTGCCGCCGAGCACCACATAAGCTTACTCTCACTGGAGTATTCGTCAGTGATGCTCAGCGATGGGTCACAGCAAGGTTTTACCGAAGGAGCAGGAGGCTTTGAGGTCCTAACTCAAATCTCATCTAGTGCGTTCTTCGCTGCGCCGGCCATCTCAAGGCACGGCTGCGACTACAGTGGATTCCAGCTCACGTAAATGTACGAGGAAACGAGGCAGCTGACGAGGTCGCCAGAGACGCCCTACTGAAGAAGAAGCTGGATCGCGTATGCCTGGTGCCGCCTTCCTCAAGTCATGTCAAAGCTAAAATGTAGAAACACAGTTGTAAAAATGGGATAAACTGACAAACGGGATCTCACAAAAGCGTAATAATATGGGGATCGAGATAAATTTTGCAGGACCACATGACTTAAGCGGGGCCTCCCGTACATGTGCTGTGACGGTTCACCGTCTGAGATGTGCCAAGGGTGTGAGCGGAAGCACGCTCAACCAAATTGGAGTAAAATCATCACCCATGTGCGAGCAGTGTAACAGATATGATGACGTCATACACATTATTACGGAATGCAGGAAATACGAAATAGAAGGAGCACAATATATTAAGGCCGTCACTAAGCTTGGAGAGGACGGACATATGTTATCAGCACAAATGGCTGAGAGCAGACTTGCCAATCTGGTGAAATTTGTCAATTCTAGTGATCTAGTGATGTAAGTTAGCATGGGACTAGCGATGTAATTATGAGCGAAACATGTACAAGCTGTGAGCATATCGTATGCTAAAAACATCTAAAGCGCAAAATGTACACCTGTGTAATGGGTCTCTGATGTGAGACACTCCAGATTATATATGTAATCAATAAACATCTATTTTTTTCATTACTTCCCTGAGAGTGATTGCCCTCATTATCCAAACCTTAGCTTACTCTGTCGTTTGATTCTAGGGGCCTTCATATTCTAACAGCGTTTTCGGGATTGTATCCGACCCGGTCAAGATCCTCCTAAAATGTTCGAATAGACTGCATGTCTCTACTAAACATTGTCTCCTCCAATTTCGCCTCAGCCATGTATATGGCCGTTCTTCAGCCTCCTGAGTGATTAAAATAATATTTCACATTCATTGTTGGTCTAGCTGCTGTCAATGTTCCCAATAATTCAAGTGTAGTGCTTGCATGTGCACTTTGTACACTCTATGGTGTTGCTTCTGCACTTGCTAGCAAGATGATTTTTCCTCAGACAATTACAACATGCGTTTAGTTGTTTTAATATCTGTTTACGAGTGTCGAGCGAGAGCACGTGGTATATTCGGGTGATTTGCACGTATCATTGCAGCTTCTATTAATTCTAGCTTTCATGCTCATAGGCAGACAACCCAGGACATTCGGGTATATGGTATAATAGTGTGTCGAACTTAGTACCTAGACTATCTAACGTCCGAATGTTTTGTAAAAGTATTGATGTAAAGCAACTTAGTTTTTCGTGGGCGGCGAAGATTCAAAGTTGAGCATAGACGACGAACCTTCTTGATTTGTTCTTGTTCTGCCGTCTTCTCCTGTCCGAACAGTTTCCGGATGATACCAAACGTGGAGCGCAGCGGAGAAGCCCAGATGCAATATCTCGCGTGCGGCTGGACCGACAAGTGTGTCGAGTAGGTGCTTGAACTTCACGATGTCCGAAAAATTAAATGAGGATCATCGTGCGCGTGAAGTATGAAAAACTTCCACCACTCCTTGAAGCGCTTAACTTCTCCTGCGAGCTTCGGACATTCGAGTGAATTGTCGTGAGAAAAGACTGGAAGTGCAGGGAAGGATGGTGGTGGCGAAGCGTCAATACTTGCTCCCTTAAAGATGAAGTCCTGCAAGTCGTGTACAATGTTGAGACCATTGAATCTATATTAGATGGTTCGCTCTTCTGCTGCCTCTTTATTTTTCGGTTTCATTTTTAATAGGAATGGAAGTAGCTTATCATTGAGCTTGTTCATTTCAAGCATCAGCTCCTTAATATGGCGGAAAATCTGAGTGTCTTCGTTGTGTGTCTTTGCGATATACTCGCGGTAGCTCTATTCTGGACTCTTCAGATATGGTAAGAAGGTGTAAATACGACTGACCTGAACGTGAAGAGGTAGATTTTCAAGGCACGATGAACGCGGTGATGCTGTTACAGGGCCGGATGCACAACCTGTAGTCTTTACGACAGCTACGTGAGCTTTCGAATAGAGGCCGATAACCTGACCTGGATATGGCTTGCAACGTTGATAAGTTGCAACGGGTTGCGATGTTGACTGCGCCGGCAGTGCAAGTTCTCCTGAGTAAGGCCAAATGTTACGTTCCTAACCCTAATTACTAATTGACAACAATTAGAGCTGAGGGTGGATCGTGAGGATCCGTAGTAGCCAAGCGCCAGTGGTACGTACTGGGGTTTGGAAATCCCCTAGAAGGCGAGATATTCCGCGGCTACGTTATAGAGTGGTACCACTTCCAGTGACTGCTCTGGTCTGCGAGTGGCCTTCCGGTTCGATTTCTATTAGAATTACGGCAACGCCGCACCTCTCGCTTGTCCCTCTCACCTTTTCACTCAGGTCATTCATCGTGTAGGTTTCACTATTTCATTATTCGCCACACACATGCATGTTTCATGCTAGTGCACGTGGTGTCGTCGTATTTCGACTTAAAGTCGCACGTCGTTGACGTGCAACATATTACGTGCAACAAGTATAGTTGGTCGTGCATGTCCCGCACGTTTTCGTACTTGCAAATTGTGTTCTAGATGAACTTTGACTTTTTGAGGATGTCCTAATTTGTCGTCGAGGCGGTAATGGTAGCCCCAGAAGAGATTTAGCATCGCGCAGCCAGCCACTTTCTTGCAGTCAAGACACGCTCCTTGTCGCTATAGTCTACAACGAGAAGTTTCAAAACGGTAACGTCAGTATCCACCGATGTTTCTTTTAGGACACAACAAACGCATGTTACAGGTACGGACGGTCGGTGAATTGATGAACCATGACTGGTAGCACAGTACAATCGTTTATATATAATTTTGTAGGCTGACAATAACGTCGACACTTGACTACGTATCCACTCGTAATTTTCGCAACAATTTTCTTTCAGCACATGAGGTGGTGGTAACTAGGCCATGTTGTTTGGCATATTATATATCTGGTTCTCCGTGATGATAATTTTCATTTATTACTGCAAAAAGCAGGCCCCTCGACATAGAGGCTTATTGCAATTGCATAAAAGTTTCTTCAAACAGAGTCTCTCACCAATCTTGTGTATTCCAGATTGACCCTAAAAGCAATTAGCAGCATAATGTAAGTACCCTTAGTTATGTTTCGTACTGTTTCAGTTTACCTGCCCTCATTGTCGGAAAGCAAACCTAGAAATGAACTCCACCATCCAGAAAATCACATCACAAAAATTACTCGATTATCAAATCCGAACTTTACTTACCGCTATCATGCATAGTAGTTATGTGGCAATTCGGTTAGATTACCCTGAAAGCTGCAGCAACTTTTTCTGTGTCATCGCGGGTGACGTCTTAAGTTGAAGCGGTAACGGTACTAGTGGTTCCCTAGATACCATCGAAAACAGTGGCCATTATCTTATCGGCTCTTACTTGTCCTTCTCTTCGTTCTCAAGTTTTTAGTAATACAAGCTTTTGTTATAATTCAGCTGCTATAATGTACTAACAGTAATAATACGAATAATTCTAGTAGTATTAGCAGGAGCTACTTTAACAGTAGTGATAATGTACACGTACAACAATATAGTCTAGAGACAAGTGTAGCTGTTTAGCTATTACAAGCGCTCGTCGCATTTTATTTAGAATTCTCTAACTAGAAAGACCTGCGCTTCTCCTTCGTTCTCTGACAAATCACGGGCTACCTACCAAGCAGATTGTTTAGTGAGTCTGAAGCGGTCGTGAAGGATCTTATTGCGCATATTAACTTCACTTGTTTGCTATGTCGCTGATGAATTGCCTGGTTTGTCTATAGTGGCGGCATGCTCATTTTGAGTCGTTACGCTAGGGATTAGTGAGGCTCAGAATGTGACCCATTTCATTGCTTAGCCGAGGCGAAGATGACGTAGCTACGTTAGCCGAATCAAACAGAGGCAAACATTGGAACAGGTTGACCCGGTTGCGCATGTTCTTCGGATGAAATCGACTCAGCGTGATGTCTACGAACAAACTCTAGGTCATACAAACAGACATAGCGCCCTTAGAGAGACTCAATTGATACGAAGACCAAGGGCAGTTGACATCAGCTAAGCGATTCCCCCCAGGGATGCGGATGAGAGAGAGTAGCCCTTTTTCGCTACTACTGTCGCCTAGTTAATCGCGTCTGCTTCATAGATTGACTTGGAAAGGGCAATTCATTATGTTGATCGTCGTTCTGCCAGGTTCCGAAGTTCTAGTTATTCCGCAGTGCTGTGCACGGACGTCGCAAACGTTCCCTTCCGCGATCTACCGACCGCTTCACATACTTGACTTGACAGGTTGAACGAGAACTGACGCAGAAATGGCTGCTACCCGTGAACGAGTCCAGTTGATTGGCGTGGCCATACTCGCTCTTGTTCTCACGGCTGCGGCGGCCAGGCGCAACGAAGACGCATTTCTCGCGTCCCGGATCCGACTGTGCGATGGGGCGGCGGACTTCGTCAAAACCGCCTGCAGTTCGAGAGGCGGCGTCTTCGGTGGCAGAGACCAAACGTCACCGTTTAAAAGCCGCGTGAGGGAAGACACTGAATACGATGAAGACTTTATCGAATTCATTGTCACCAGGCGGTGTTGCAGGCGATCGTGCAAACTTCGCGATGTACTCAACTTCTGCGCAGTTGCACCGCCGGCCCCTAAAGTGAGGACTGCGGATCGCGACGAGAAAGTCACCAGCACCAATGCGTCCTCCAAGTATAGGGGTCGGCACAGACAACCACGCTAGCGTTTGCGCAGGGGTCGTCGACGTCGTCTGTGTCTTGCTTTCTGGCCACTGCGTTTCTTGTCCGGCGAGCCTCGACCGCTTGTTCATCGTGCGAGAATGTGCTGTTCTCCTGAATGTGGCTTGTTCGATGCGGGGCCTTTTTCGCTACGGGGCCTACTAGCGCCTGCGTCGTGTGGCCGCCGCCGACGTACTTGGCCAAACTATTGGACCACCGCCGCTAAGACTACTGCAAATAGTGCTGCTACTACAGCGAGTTTAACAGTAATGCGCACAACAGGGGGAACAATCATCGAGAGGACCGCCGCTACCCCAGCCCACTGTACCGACTCCCCCAGCCAAAACGTCTCGCTGGCTCGATGTTGTCTTCATGATAACCCGTTATTCGTTTGTTCAGCTCAGACGGATCTCCCTAACGGCGTGCTGTTTACGGTGGAAAAGGCTGATGAAATTCCTGCTGTTATTGTCGCGCAGTTGCACCGCCGGCCCCTGAAGTGAGGACTGCGGATCGCGTGACAAGGTATAGAGTCGACACAGACCACCACGCTAGCGTTTGCGCAGGGGTCGTCGACATCGAGACTTCGAGCAAGTAGCTTCGTCAGTAGCACCGGTTTTTATATTTCTGCAGTACAGTCAGAGATATTGATATGAAGAAGCCAGTTGATTTGTATCCCAAAGACAAAAACTTTCTGTACACACACGAATCGACTTGACAATAAAATTATATTTTACAAAAATAAGATTGTGTTTTACTTCCCGTAGCGTTTGTATTGATAAGAAATAACTTCATGTACATTTGGGGATTTTTGTTTACCACAGAGTACTTGGGAGAGCAAAGTTTAAATAGAAGTACTATCTAGAGAACTGTATCTTATGTATGAATGCGTTACGTACATTTCCTAGTTTGTCTGGTTCAGAAATTAGACACTAACTGCTAAGCTGATGCTTCCATATCAACACGACTTACGTGTGCCTGCACGTCGTTGACGTGCAATATCTAATCATATCTACGGCAGAGATGTCGTGCGTAACAAACAAAAGGTTATTGTGTTCTAGATTCTAGGCTTATTGAGGATGTCCGAGTTTGTCGTCGGGGCAGTAATCGTAGCCCTAGAAGAGATTTAGCATTGCATAGCCAACCACTTTCTTGCAGTCAAGACAAGCTTCTTATCGCTATGGTCTATCAAGAGAAGTTTCGAAACGGTCAGTATCCACTAATGTTTTTCTTTGGGCACAACAAACGCATGTTGCAGGTATGAACGGTCGGTCGGGGTAGGCTACCATATCGTTAACACACCGTTAAGTCAGGTTTATTCACCATGAATGGGTAGTACAGTACAATAATTTATATATAATTTTGTAAGCTACCAATAACGTTGACACCTGACTGTAGTGACGAGGTTATGATATACGAGAAGATGAGTATGTCGCAATGTCCAATATTGCACTCTCTACGTTATTTGCATACGCATTCGTCAATTTCACAACTATTTCCCTTCGGCACTCGAGGTGGCAGGCCTAGTTTTTACTACTAATAAAAATGACTAAATATAAACAATATTATCTTGACGAAAAATAGGCTTGCAGGACTATGTTAGTTACTTGGCTGATTAGCGTATTGATTAGGAATACCGTTGTGTACATTTGGGAGATTTTGGGATTTTTGTTAACCACTGAGTATTTGGGGGACCAAAGTTTACATAGAAGTGCCATGTCCAGATCTAAAGAACTGTATCTTATGTATGAACGTGTTGTGTAAGGTTCTTAAATTGTCCGGTTCAGAGGTTAGGCATTAACTGTCGAGCTAGCGCCCGCATGTCAGTGCGACACGACCTGTATGTAGTATGCGCTTACGATCCTGAACTTAGTTAGTTTAAACAGTCAGACATTGCAGATGGCCTTATGCTCTCATTTATTAAACCGTGCGTTAGCGTGTACTTACAAAAGCATATATATATATATATATGTGTAGAAAATGTTATAGAGAGGGGTACACGAGTAACAGGGATATCGTTTGATAGAGATGACAGTAATTAACAAGTCATATTTCTCTCTTCGGATGCATTATCTACATGTTACAGATACGGAGGATCTCGGCCGTCGGCAAGCTATATCTTTCGCACACCTAACGCTCCTTCAAACAGAGTTTATCTCTAATCTCACGTATTGCAGATAGGTCGTACGTCATTTACCAGCAGTAAGTCATTGTTCTTGTTACTATTTCTGCTTCTTGTGCCAGACCCTCAGCCGGGTCTCGACGCGTGTGGTGGCGTCGCCTAGAGGACTAGGGCGCTAGTCATGGTTGTCATGACTAACGCACCAGTCCCTTAGGTGTCTACCGGGGCGTCGTCAGTTTGACCCCTGTCGTTTATCGAATTTTCTTTGAGCGATGCTCATTGAGAATAGATTTTAAACCATACCGCTGAGAGTCAGCAGCCATGTTGCCACAAGGACTGCTGGGCTTAACATGTCCCGCCTTCGGTGCCTTGAAGATATGCCACAGGATGAATTCCAAGCCCGAAGGGGACGGAGGATGGTCGAAAATTGAAAACAACCTCCTTAAAAAATGATTTCATCTAGGGTCTCGACGCGCCTCTAGTTCTCGGACACCTTCGTCATGGTTTTGAGGTAGTACCGCACAATTTCGAACTTTGAGGGGTACGGAAGAAGGCGGGTTATAAGTAAGTGAGAGTGTCGAGCCCAGTGGCGTGGTGCATTCGTCTGCGACTCGCGACTGGAGGAGACACATAGGTGCGCGGATTCGAGCCCCACCGTTGCACATTTGTAGTTATGGGGGTTCGTCTATGAAGCAAGCCTATGTGAAGAGCAGTCCCGTGGACGTTAAATCTTGGCCAGCCCGAAAAGTTTAAATAAGTAAGAGTCCCACACTAGGAGCTAAAGGTTGCCAGTTCTACCTGCGCATAATGCCTTTTAAAACCTCCAAGATAAAAAAAAACGTTATTACCCGAGTTCTGGGATGATTTCCAGTGTTATTTTTCCTGTTAAGTAGTAGCGTGATTTTCAGTAATAACGTCTTGAGTAGCAATGGCTGCAGTACGAGTGGTTTCTCAGGTACCATTGTGAATAGTAGCCAATTATCGTAATGTTTGTTATTTGTCTTTTTACCCGTTCTCTAGTCATTAGTAATACAATGCTGTCATTCCGGGGCTCGTATCATTCCGGGGCTATCACTACTGCTACTACCACTACTGACATTATTTATCATAACGGCTAGTACTAAGTCAGATATAGCAGGTTGAATTGTTCACTAACAAGAGGGGTGATGAATTCTATGATAATACGGTTTTAGGGTCTTTCTTGACCAGCAGGCCAGCCAATAAACTAACCGCCACCAGAAATCGAACACATCGTCTCTCATATAGACCCCATAAAGAATTTGCTGTGCGTACATATGAAGATGATGATGGTAGAGAATACGGACGCAGTTTTTGTAAAGACAGATGATTTCATGATCCGATGTTTTTTCAACACGTCTGAATATTTTGCTGTCGTTTATGGTTAACTATACATATTGCACTCAGTTTGCGCTTAGCACGTGCATACAGAAGTGCGTGTTTTGTCAATTTGAAAGGTTGACAAACGTTGTCACTTGGCTGATGACATTCGATAGCAGATATAAACGCCACCTGCATTTTGCTGGCTGAGTTTTTCGATCGCAAGGTGTCACAGTTCCCCAAACAAACACAGATGATTGTTTAATTAGCTCTTCTTTTTGGCGATTTCATTTTTGAATGCTTGCTTGTTTAATTTATTTATTTTTATGTTCCGTTCACAACTTTGCTCTAAAATCGAGACGTATAAACGTGTATGCGTTACGAATGAACGCATCTTGATCCCTGGAAGCAGTCCAGCTTGGATTTGAGACTTGTTTCAACTTTTTCAGCGCTCCTACAACCACATTTTAGACGCTCGTAATAGACTAAATTACCAGTGGCATGATAGCGTCTACATGCGTCTATCGTCATTGCGTTTTTGTTACTGGATATATATATATATATATATGAAAAGACTTATGATGTTTATTATCACCTTTGTTAGGTACATTGTAAAACTTGTGTTAGTATAATCATGACTGTTCCGTATTCAAATATACATCGAGGACAATCTCCTTTCCGATGTACTCATGATAAAAAAAATACGCTATTGGGACCCCTCTATTAGAGCGAGACTCCCTAGCGAAGTCACTTCTGGGCATGACGCTGCGTGGTACCTGGCGGAAAAGTTCCCGCACCTACTGCAAATACAGGTATCACACGGGACATGAAAACCTAATGTTTCGCAGAGAATGTGGTGATACCCATGAACCGCAAAACGTGTTACTATAATATATATATATATATATATATATATATAGGCTGTGTTCAGCAGAGAATTCAGCGGCAGGGGACTGACGACCACGTTCAACAAAAACAACCAGCAAAACCGGGGCTCGAAGTTGCGATTATCTGTTAATCATGATTGTCACGGCAAACGTTCGCTGTGGGGTTACAGGGAACAGTACGATTCCTTCTATGTCAATACCGTGACATCCTTTTATTTAAATGGATATCTTGATCATTAAAATACGTATTGAAAAGTAGCTACGTTTTTATCTCTTATTTTCTACGAGTCAACTGCCACCCCTGGTAGCTTGAGCGACGGGACAAACTGCAGTTTAATGTAGGTGAGTTACAAACACGGTCATGCAGACAGAAGCGAAGAGGGCAACTATAGTAAATTGGTGATTTGTCCCTGGAAATAGAATCTAGTGTGTGTGTGTGTGGATAGCTGTTTCGAGCGTCTCTAAATTTCTGAGATCGTGCTTGCTGCATTTACTGTATAACTTATAAAGTGTTGTTGTTGTTGTTGTTGTTGTTGTTGTTTGTGTTGGTGTCGTTGTCGTTGTTGTTGGTGTTGATGTCGTTGTAAACAATGCTGTCATTCCGGGGCTCTCGTATCATTCCGGGACTATCACTACTACTACCACTACCGACATTATTTATCATAACGGAACGATATTATAATAATTATGCTGGTTGCGGAGTGGGCGTCAGTCATCAAGTCACTCGAGTAGATCAACAAGATGCACGTGTAGCCCCCGTGGTGCACGTGGGACACGTTCGACGGTAGTGCATGCGCGTAACGATATACGCGTGCTCGCTTTAGAGTCACCTTACCGCATATCACCACCAATCGACAACACACATTGCTTCGTCGACGAGACAGAGAGAGAGCTGATCGCGCCTAGTAGGATAACTTCGAAATCTCCACGGTTATCGTGCCATGCGTAAGCCGGCACGTCCAGATACAGTCTCGCTGGCCAGTGAGGTGTGTGTGCAGGCAGACCGTGGTCAAGAGCTGAGCTGTTGTCGGTCAGATCTCTGGACAGCACCCCCGTTTACAGACTCGGTCACAGGGGTTCGTCACAGGTGGGTTTTTGTTTTAACCTCGCGGCGTGGCATGGCGTGACCGCTACCACGTTACTGTAGTTTATTGAACGGCACCAGTATGACATTATACTTGAGATTGTCAATATTACTTGTAACCACATCTGATCTATACGGGACATCCAAACGACTGCTGGTACTACCACTGCTGCTGCTCCATGCCCTCTATCAACTCTGGTCTATCTATCTATCTATCTATTTCGATCTATAGCGCGGAAACATACTCTTCGTTTGCAAAGCTGCATAGACTGATATTTCTTTATAGATTTAATTATTTTTTAAGTTTTTTTTTCGTATGGCTTATGCTCGTGTACGGTTTTTTATGTCATGACTGATGTTTAATCCACTCCGGCATTTACCTTATCTAAATTGGAAACCATGCAAACCAATATAAGAGTGGCCGGTCTGGGTCTCAAACCCAGGCCTCCCAAATGCAAGTTTGAAGTTGATATTTATTTGGCTCTTACAAATCTTAGTAGGTGCCGTAGCTATACTCTTGTTTTTGTTCGCTTCATAGTACGCTTTCTAGGAGGGATGTACGCAAGCGCACCAAACTAACTGTCGCGTATGCAAAATAAGAAAAAAGAATGATGCGTGACTGTAGGCGTGATATAGTGGCGTGAGGCGAGAACGATGCCATGTGGATCGACTACCGGTGTACGTGCCGACATCTAAATGTATTACAACAAACACAAGCGTGCAGTGAAGCCAAACCGGTGTTTTTCTGACTGTTACTGTCCAATAATATCCGAGTTGGCTCCAAAGTAATACTGTTTTCCCTAACTAGTTATAGTGAGTGCAAATAGTTGCGTCGTCGAGCTGCCGGCGTTTTTTTCTCTTAGGCCCGGACCTTCTTGAGCACTCGCCTCGTAAGCAACTCCCCTATACATTCTACTATTGTTTCTCTCATGCTATATTATCTATCTCTCGTCACCATCCCTGCTCCCCAGCGGCCTCAAACCTCTCTCTAAAAATTATATATATTTACATATTACGTGTAGCCTATCGCGTACAAGTTGTATCGTCTAGAGGGTGCATCCAATAGTCATACTCACGAGAAGCTGTGGCGCATTTCTACTGGCTAATCGGACATGCAAGCAGATCAATAGCATTTTCTGCATGTATGATAAAGTCGAGTGGGTTTATCCTATCGCTCAGGGGTATCAGACAACTTCATTTTGATTGGAATTCTCACGGCTATACGCCTCTGATTATCTCAAATATAATTACAAATGACCGCTAATAAAGAACGCTTATTGTTAATTGCATTTTTTGGTGTTGATCCTTTAGCTGCCTATGGCAAATAGATTAATTTTGTGTTTGAATGTGTCCTAGCTAAAATTTACCAGTTTGAATATACAAACTTAGATTATCTTCTTACGAATATAAGTGGAGCGACAACTGTCCCTGAGGATGTGGGTCATATATATATATATATTTATAAATTTGTTTTGTTTGCTTTTTTTTTTACTTTGGAGCGGCGTCGCATTTCAAAGGAAACCTAAATATCTATTTTTGGACTAGGGTGAGTGGATAAATTACATTTCATCATAATTTGTACTGTGCTAGGTCGCCGTGCGTCCACATATGATCATGTCTTGTATATTTCATTTGCATAACAGAAACGCATACTGAATAGGGTTTGATACGATAAAAGTGTGATCTAAAGTGACGATAATTATTACGAAATGACTAGTAAAAGTCAGCAGGTAAAACGTTAATGAAATATCCACTTTTATTGGCAAATTATTGCATAGAATTTTAAGTAAGTAATTCTTTGCGGATGTACTATGGTTCCTTCCGCGGCGCGAACATAATTTGTGATGTGTCATCGCAGAGATCAATCACTTTGCTGTTGTATCGTCTGTCGCTTGTCCTGATTAATTAGGAAGTGTTAGCGGTCAGTCTCGTCTGTAGCACTGAACGCATGCTTCAATTGCAGTAATATTGTCGACAAAACGTTCAAATCATTACGTAACGGCTAATAATTATAAGGATCCCCTGTGGCAAGATTCATTAGAATATCACCTGTTTCAGCGCAGCCATATTTGGGCATTATTTATCATTCTTAATTTGTTGCATTATACATGTACTTTTTTTGTTTTGTGGTGAGAGGGAAAATGCGTTTACGCGCACCCAGAGCGGGTAGTGTGGGACTCGATGCAAATGTTGTTGGCATAATACCCACTAAAAACCTCTCACCTAAATGGCCTCAGGAAGAGGCGAGGAGCTGGAACCATTCTTTAATATTACTGCAACCCCTACTTCTTCCTTAGGGTTGCGTGATTAGAGCGCACATCGCGGTCTGCACCAGATCTTTTTGTTCAATAATCGTCGCGGCAAAATCCTTTATGATGTGCCAGCCATGGGTGTCTTGCAGAAGGGCCTGACCCATTTGTTCACAGGTTACCGGGGATTCCCGGTCTAAGAGCCGCGCCAGCTCCGCCCTGTTCGCGCTGAAAGCCGTGCATACTTCGAAGGTGTGCTTGGCATCGTCTTCTTCTCCTGAGTCGCAGAGAATGCATGCTGGCGACGGAGCACGTCCTATGCGGTGTAGGTATTTTATGAAGGTGCCGTGGCCCGTCAAAAATTTGATTAGAGGGTACGACAGTGATCCCTCTCGCCTTTTGAACCACTCTCGAACATCCGGGATAATAGAGCGAGTCCAGAAACCCGGCTGGCCCGCCTGGATCTCCATCCATCTATTGTTCCACGCGTCTAGTGTATGACGACCTGCGTCTTCTTTAGAGATAGAGGAGTCCGCACGGCGGACTGCGCTCTCTATAACCCGGAGATCCCAAGGGATCTGCCTGGAGAGTACTTGAATGGCCGCGGTAGACGCAGTTTTGTTGGCCCTTGCAATCTTGAGGGCCAGCGGCCTCTGCGTTTTATCCAAAAGCCGTCGGCACGTAACCCGCTTAGCCGTACGTTGTCACAGCGGGGCTGCGTAAAGCATAATGCCATCTACTACCGTCGCCAGGAGACACCTCCGATCATCGGAAACACGCCGTGTGCGCGGCAGCAATCTTGCGAGTTCTGTAGTAGCTTTGGTGGCTTTTACAGCCTGTTTAGTGCCTGTCAGGCCGGTATCCAGAAGCAATCCTAAGTACTTTGCTTCGCTGGAAAGGGCAATGTTGTGTCCCTCTAAGGTCAAGTTGAGATTGGGAGTGCGCTTCTGCCCGTTTAGAAATATTGCTAACGTTTTGTGTGGAGCCAGGCGAAGTCCGTGCGGAGCGAGCCAGATGGAGATGTCTTGCAAGGCGCCAACTGCTGTCCTCTCCAGCTCCCTTGCATCCCGCGACGTAATCACGATAGCCAGCCGCATAGGCTATTGATTTAACGTTAGGAGGGTGAGGCAGATGTAGAACATCGTCGTATGCAATGTTCCATAAAGTTGGGCCCGGCACGGAGCCTTGAGGGACCCCTGCGGTAACAGGATATGACATGCCTTGATAGACCACCGTACGTTGTGACAGGTAAGATGCTAAAATCCTTCTAAGATAGGGCGAAATAGAAGCCCGTGCTACAATATACATGTACTTGCGGCAGGTCGCGTTGGTCGTAGATGTTCAAATTCAATCTAACCACTTGTGGCGGTGGTCAAAGTCAACGTATTCAAGCTTGCGGCTCAGCTTGCTGCATGTAAATGCATCCGAATATTTGTATATGTTTATGTTTATCTGTATGTTGAACTCATTCGTGCGTCCTAAGTTTCACTGATCAATCTAGGAATGGTTATATAGATAATTAAGATCCAATCTTGCAATGGTGTATCACAACAATCTAACCTTGTTGCCGTTTTTGCTGCGGCTGCTGCGATTTTCTCACAGGAAAGAGCGGACTCCTTCGGCCTGTTATCGCCATCGCGGTTGCATCCGTTCTGCATGCTGCTGTGGTCTTAATCGTCATCCTTCACTGGGGGTTGCTTTCTGGCTACTGCGTTTCTTGTCCGGCGAGCCTTGACCGCTTGTTCATCGTGCGAGAATGTGCTGTTCTCCTGAATGTGGCCTGTTCGATGCGGGGCCTTTTTCGCTAACGGTAGCGGCGCCTGCGT